>APFE031380564.1:60511-167052 GCA_000404065.3 Pinus taeda
GTCAATATCAACACCTACAAGAACTTTGTTGTGGAATATTATCAAAACTAATAGAAGGATATGAAAGAGTGTATTGTAAGAACCTTGACAAACACAGCCACTGAAACTTGGAACATTGTTTGTAGGAAGAGAAAATTATGTTTCTTTTTCCAAACATGTATGTTAGTATATTACAGTTTAATGAATATGTTTTCTTATTATCATATATGGTTTCATACTTTAACAAAACATTCGCTAAGACTTCACAATGTTTTATTATTTAGTAAAATATTTGCCAAGATCTTATAAGATTTTATAATTTAGTGAAAGATTCTCCATCACTGTACAAGATAATATAATCTGGTGAGAGATTCACCAAAAAACTTATATATACATATTATATTATTGATAAAATCGCCTCCCATTTTTCCTTTGTATCATGGGGATTAGCCCATTTAGTATACATATAAATTTAGGGTGGTTCTTAAAATTTTCCCTCATGGAATTTGAGTTTGTGTGGGTGGTGTGGCACTACAAGGTCATGATGGGGTAAGTGATGTTGTTGGAGTTAAGCTCTTTTCTCTACCTGCAAATCTATCCCTATACATATCATGTTTTTGTTTTTTATTGTTTGCTTGTTATCTATATATATATATATATAAAAGAAATCAAGGCTTCTATTTACACTTCCCCAACAATGACACCAAAATGTTTAGTCAATTTAATGTTCTTAAATTTCTTACATAAATTATTGACCGGAGTTGGTAAACTTGTGAAGTGCAAGTGCAATATATATGCTAGAAGCCTTTTTGAATTTATTAAAATGATGATTGTGTTTGTTTTAAGGATTTTATTTATTCTTATGTTCCTAATGAAATTGAAGATTTATAATTAAATTCCTACAATCAACTCTTGAAAAGAAAAGCAAAACAAGCTATCATGATCCTATTTAATTGACTATCATTAGTTTCAAAAGAATTACTATGCAAGGTGATGGAAAAGCAAAATTACTTTACTGATTCTATGAAAACTTATTTAAGATAAATTGTGTTTTTTTGAAAAGAAAATTAAAAAAAAGTTATTCTAAAATCTATGAATAAACTATTTATGTTCTAAAAAGACAATTATTTATGCTCTAAAAAAAGAATCACTTCTATTCTAGAATGAATTTACAAAGCATCCTATGTTAAGATCTCCATACTATAATTAACAATTTAAATTTTGAAATGATAAAGAAAAAATAGAAGGAATGCGATCTAAAAAATGTATTTGCAATGGAAAGTGGTGGGCCCCAGTATTGCAGCAATAATGCTGCAACTCCTGGGACTCCCTTCTTTAATTTTTTCAACCCGGTAGTTCGTAACAAACTTGGAAGCGATGGTGCTGTATGCACAAATACTAGCTCTTGCCGCGGCTGTCATTTGGTCAGCTGGCACAAGTCCGCTAGGAGCTTAAGCCAACTTATATGAGCTCTTAGAAGAAGGTTTTTAACTGATGGACGAAAGCTAACTCAAATAAGGCTAATCTGCTTGCAGAAAGAAACTGAAAAGCTGAAAGGAAATGCAAACCCTAGCGAACCCTAATTTTACCAGCTAGCCCTACTAATGCAAGAAAGAGGACGAAAGCTACTGAAAGAGATGCCATTAACTTCTAAGAAGGTAAAAAATGCATATGTCTAAGCTACTTCTATAGTAAAATCTGGAAAAAACATATTTTTGTATTTTTGAATAAGTTGTCAGAATTATCATGCATGTGTTTTAACTGTTTTTGACTGTGCAGAGGTGGATTGGCGAAAGGAAATGCTTGTAAGAGGTTGGGAAGGTTAGAAGAGGGCCTAAGGGGTCCCTAGCACCCTTCCAGAGAGTTTCACAGAGTTTGGCTATCAAGAAACCGCTTTTGTGAGCTTCTACAAGAAGTCTGCAGGGGTTCTACAGGATGTTTTAGAATTTCTACAGGATGTTCTGAAATTTTCTACAAGATGTTCAGAAAGGGGATTTTGAAGGATTGATGGAGAAAGAAAGGTGAAGGAGTGGGTATGGAGATGAGACAAAGGCATGAGGAGGTCTAGGACGTGGTGGATGGAGCTGAGGAGTGGTGAGGATGGTTGGATTTGTTCAAGGAGGAGTAGAGCAATGATGCACAAAAATATGGGAATTTAGGGCAAAGTGAGCGAATGTAGCAAACGTAAGGCAAGAATCCGGGTTGGAGGATGGAGTAGGCAGGATTGATGGAGTACGAGTATTTAAAGAAGTATTACAGGTGCTCTACAAGTGATTTTTCAAACTGAACAACCAAAGACTTGGAAAATCAAGGGCCTAATTACTTTGACCTAATCTGACCTAGATAACAAAAAAGAAAATGAATAGAAGTCTATTTGCAACAAAATCATGTGAAGTAACTATGCAAATAAGCAATCATGAACCTAAGCATGCAACCACAACTAATATCAACTTCGGCAAATGAGAATCTAACACTAATAATTGCATGGTGAAGCAAAGACAGTGTTTTTGGTGGCAGCAAGGACACCTTGGTCCTAGCTCATTGTCCCACTGAGGGAGAGGTGAGATCAGAGGTGCTTGATAGCCTTTTTCTGAAGATCTTCTCTGTTATTAACCTATCAAACATGAAAATCCTTTTTTAATCATCAAAAGCAACCTAAATAACAAAACAAGATTTAAATCTAAATAGCAGATTTTATTCTAAGAATGCAGCAAAAACACATAAAGGTAAACAAAGGAGGTACTGGGCACTTAGGTTAGGCCCAACCCCAAGAGCTACAGCCTCCTATGAAAGATTAGAGCTGGTGCAAAGCTGGATTCATCTTTATTGATCAAAAGAATAGTTACATCCCAAAAACTGTCCACAAGGAAAAGCTCGAAAATGTGCTGAAATGCAGAGCTAACTTATTGCCTAAAAAATGACTAAAAAAATGACTAAAATTGAACTAAAAACTAGCTAACTTCTGCCTACAAAGTGACTAACTGAAATGAGGCCCTAAGCCTTCTTACTTATACAAATTGAGGACCCCAACAACCCTCCTAAACTTTGGGAACTCAGCTGCCAAAACTTGTAGTTAACAACAACTTTACTAGCCCTTGCTCAACTGCCCTTGTGATAATTGTTGTGGTGGCCCTTGAACTCCGAGCTGATGGTGGAGAATTCGAGGTAAGGGCCCATAAATGAAGGGGACGTCTTCCTACAAATCCTCTTCCTTGTTCCTCCACGAATTTGGCTGCCAAGTGCTCATTAAAACCTTTGATTTTGTCTCAAAATTGACCAAAAAACTGCACAAAGCACCCATTAGACTTGTTGGCATAATGGCTAACCCAATTCACTCTATTAGCATAAATATAATAAAAAAAATGCAATAAACTAATGAGAATGGTGGATTAAGTCGAATTAGAAGGCTGAATGAGTCCATATAATTATCCATTTTTTGGGCTCGTCATCACCCCCTACTGAAAGTGTTGCTCATCCTCTGAGCAACTAATATATCTCTTCATCTTTGATGGCCCTGGTGGCCTCCCTGTCATGCCAAGCTTCTGAAGTGATGTCCTCTTCTCGATCATGAAACCATGCTTTTCTCTCTACTTCTTCCCACTGCCTATGCTCCTTTTCTTGTAGTAGTTTTGTTAGCGCTTCAATCTTAGCCTGCAACTTGTCCTCTCTTTGCTGTTCATCCAATGTTTCCTTATCTTTCCTTCTTCCTGTGATTGTTTGGCCACCTTTTCCTCCAATTTCTCAGCCTCTCTTAGCTTAGCCCGAGTTTCCTGTAGAGAATTCTCAGCTTCCCGTAGAACTATCTCAACTTCCCGTAGAGAGGTCTTTGTGTCCATCATTTCAATCCTTTCTCTCCAGGTGGACATTTTCGGGCTTCCTCGTTCATAGGTGATGGATATCTCTGAAGGAGACCTTTCCTTTTGTTTAGCTGTGGTGTCCTCAATCGTAATTGGCTCCTTTGACTGTGGCTGGGGTTTGCCAAGTTTTATTCGCGTGCTCCTTCTTGCCTTAAAATACATGGAGGTTTGCCTCTTTCTCTTCCTTTTTGGTCTTCGAGGTGCGCTAATGGTGGCAAGCATGACTGCGACCTCCCTGGCCAAAATATCAGGTGATTTCTCCTTTTGCTGTTCTGTTTTCATGCTTCCTGTAGAAACTCCAATGTCAACTGTTTTGGTTTGCTGTCACTGATATCTCATGGTGTGTCTCTTACTCCTTTTTTCCCTCTTCTTTTGTCTTCTCTACCTCTATTATCTTGCTTCCTCATGCTCTGTTTTGACTTTCTTCTCATCTTATTTAGTTTTTGCCTTCTCTACTTTAGTCTTTTTCTTTTCTGTTTTGGATCTTCCTTCTCATCTTTTATTTTGATTTTCTCCTTTGTTTCAAGTTCTTCTTTCTCCATTTTGGTCTTTTCCTCTTTTTCTATTTCCTCCTCATCTTCCCCTGCCATATTTCTAAAAATCTCCCTATCATGATGTGTGGTAACTATTGGAAATGTTCAGGTGAGGAGGGAGGAAAATAACTTTCAAAACTGGAAATAGAGAAATGGCTGAGGTTTGTCTTTCTGGAGTCAGGAATTTCTCATGTTCTTCTTTTTCACAACATCAATTTGCAATTTTTTTCTTCGATCTGTTTCCAACTTGAATTTGCTTCTCGGGTTTTGAGAAAAATCAATACCTTTGACAAAACAGAGAATATTTATAACACAATGTTTTGCTTCAGAGAGTGGACAATCTTGCAAATTTGGTTTCTCATAGGTTGGCTTCTATGGTTGCATCCCTTTTTTCAAAAGAATGTGAGAAAGAAAAAGGCATATTTTGGAATAAGAGCAGGAAAATGGAGAGACTGTGTATAACCCAAAGAAGGAAAAAAAACACAAGCAATATTTTAAGCTTCACTTTCCTTTATTTCAACCCAATATTGTGTTTTTAATCCTCCACCTTATATAAATATATCATATGCAGAGTAGTTTCCTGAGCCTCCCTCTTTTCAAGCTCCAAATTCGACGTGGAAAAGTCCAGGCTTCCCTACTCTAGAAAGCTGTGCCGTACTTCCTATAGAAGACCCCCCTGGTTCCTGTAGAATGCCACTGCGCCTCTAAGCGAGCCTGATACGCAACAAAATCTCGAAGACAGGTAGAAAACCCGGTGGAGGACGACTAGTTAATCATTTTGTGGAAGTGGAGGACGCATACTTCAGTTGAGGACGTTGCAAGTGCAAATGAACAGCAGGTTGTGTGAGTTTCAGCCAAGCATTTTTTAATTGTGGCGTGATTCGAGGTGAGGGGATGGAGTGGCAAAATGTGCGTTGGCCCCATGCAGATGGCAATGTTGTCCCGAAACTTCATGTTTTCTACATGTAATCACTTCTATCAATTACATTGAAGTTTAAATGGTCACCACTACCTGTGTCCAGATTTCCTCTTGAGATGGCGGAGCACACATGTTGTATTCACCCACCGAGTGCTGTTTGAACTGGATGAGGGTGGCCAGTTAGTTGGCTACCAATTTTTTTAATCACAACCATCTCATTGCTCACGCAGTTTTCAAATTACATTCATGCAACCAGAGGAACGAGTTTAGTCACGTACCTGGAAGTCGAATGTGGTCGCTGTGAGGTGCTGTGGCCTTTCTTTCTATTGCATGCATTTGTTTCTGTGGTTGCATGATGGCTTGGTTACTAATTCAGGGCTGTTTTTCTTGTGCAGGTATCCTATGGCCGGATCTATGCTGCAGGAGCCTTCTTCAATGTTCAAATTTTCACCCTCATGCTGTTGACACTGAATTTTCACATGACAACAACTTGTTTTCTCCATTGCTCCTGAACGATAGATCGGATCGATCTGAAACTTTCTAAGCATATTTCTATCATCATTTTGCACCTCCCATAGAAAAATTGTGGTCAATGGATGCACAGATATCGAGAAAAACTAAAAATGGCTGAATATTACAGAGGTCAATTTCTCAGAAACCGTGTATCGAAATAAGCTGAAACTGCTTGGGTAGGTTACTATTACCCATATGCATCTCCCCAAGAAGCAGGTTTTGAAACAGATGCATTGATATGGAGAAAATGCAAAAATGGTTGAAGGTGATGGAGACTGATTTCTTGGAAACCGTGCACCAGAATTGGCTGAAATTTCTCAGAAATGTTGCCATCATCCCTATACAACTCCCCATAAAACGGTTTTGTAAATGGATTCACGGTTTTCACGTGAGGGAAAAAACAAATTTCAGCACTATGTATTTTTGCTTCCAAGCATTCTGCTGTTTTTTGCATGGTAAGAAAAAATGAGCTTGGGCTATGATGTAGGCATGGAAATGATGGAGGAGGAGTTTGAAGAATGTAGGAGGACTTATGAACCCTTTAGGAAGCTATCATGTTCGCCAAACTACCTTTTTGCAATCCATTTCCAGCCTTCTGTAATTTCTACAGGAACTTCCCATAGAAGCATAATGAGGTGGAAAAAATGATGGAGAAAGGTGAGAGATGGAAACATGGGTGGCTGCAGGTCTAACAAACAGATTCCAACCTTCAGATGCCCCTCCAAAATTGAATTTGACTCGCCCAAAGGTTCTACAGGATGTTTCCTGTAGAAATACAGAACTTCCTGTAGAAAGCCCAGAACTTCCTGTCAAAGGTGGAATCTCGACTTGAATGTGATCAAATCCTAGGAAAGGTGTGTGGCCATGGAGGGAGTGTCTGTAGAGATGTCCTGCAGCCTAGTACATACCCCTATTCTTTTCTTGTGCGACCCTCCTTACCTGCAATGTATTCCTTGCAACCTGCAATTATTTTATAGAGATTAGGCCTGTTTTCTCTCTCTTTTTTTTTTTTTTTGTTTTTTTTTAGAGACCGCTGGGGCACCTCCATGAGGTTTTCCACTCTCACTGTCTGCCCTGGGCACCTCGAAGAGAGGTTTTCACCTTAGATTTTTATTTTCCTCTTATTTTCAAATTTTCTCTCTCTTTTTTTTTTTTTTTTTCTCTACCCTACCCTACCCTACTTGGAAAACAAAATTATTTTCAAGTATAAGAATACTTCCAATGGAGTGATGTGCACATCGAGATGATAGAAAAAATGATGTGGAGGTTTGAAATGCATGCTTTGACAGGTATCTAGATTTCAGAGACCAAATGATTTGACTTTGAAGGGATTAAGCATAGATGAGGAAGAGAGTACTGTTGCAACTTAGTGACCGTCTGGAACCATATCTCAATATAGCTCTGATATCCTTGGTCCTTTCGCTGATCTAGATTATTCTTCATGTCACCTTTTGCCATAACCTTCTCATCTTCCTCTTTTTGCTGTTTTTTCTCTTGAGTACATGGAGGATTTGATGGTAACAATGAGGGAACTCTCTTGATCTCTGATTCTGATGTCTTCTCTTCATCAAGTGCAGCCCGTGGTTCTTTGATCTCCTCTTTTGAACCTTCTTTTGTTGGATGTGGTCTTTCAATGCTTTCAAGATAATCTCTTTTTTGCAATAGTTTTCCTGAGCTATGGTGAGGATCATTAAGCTCAAGAGGAGTCATTTGGACATGTTGTGCCTCAGGATTGCAATTGGGTTGAGCTATTCCAATGTGTGGGTTTGGAAATGGTGGTATGGGTAGTTGAGTGGGGGTGTATATTTGAGATGGATGTGGATGGGGTTGTGGTTGGGCATGTGGTGGAGGCAAATGAGAGGGAGGAGAGTTGTACTGGGGCCTCCACCCCTGATGAGGTGCATTCCACTGAGGCTATGGCTGAGCATAAGAGTGAAACAGATGAGCAACTGGAGAAGCATGGTATTGAGGAGGATACGACCAAGGAGGGGGTGTGGACTAGGAAGGATGAGCAGGTGGACCCCAAGAAGGCATGGAAGTGGCTTGATAGGGGTCGTAATAGTTCTGGGATGTCCCCTGCATTCCCTGTTGGTAGGGTATGGGTCCATGTGGCCTCCTTTGGTTCATATAATAGAGTGATTCAGTGGCTCCTTTGGCTTTCTGATATGCAACTTTAAGTTCAGGAAAGGAAGGGCACTGATTCGTAGGATGGTATTCTTCACAGACGAAACACACTTCTAGGGAGTGCATTGGACATTCATTCCTAGGATGATTTCTAGTGCACCTAGGACAAAAGATGTCCAAAGCCCTCCCGACTTCCTCTTGCTTCCTTTGGATTTGCAAGGTATCTAGTTGGATGGCGAGAAACTGCATCACCTCGCTCTTGAAATCTTCCATCTGAGTTGCAAATTCATTTTTGGACAAGGTACTACTCCCAACATTTCTATTTGTAGCCATTTGCTCCAGAGGAATATTTTCTTCTTCTTCTCCCCTAGAGGTTCTTCAAATATGTCTTGCTGTCCACCTAAGGGTTCTTTAATCACAACCATAGAAGAAGAGAGAAGGTTGACTGTGTGAAGCAGTGGGGGTGTTGTGCAAACATTTCTCTGAATTATCTCTACTCCTACAAGGCATGAAAGAAAATCTTTTTGGTTGATTTTTTTCTTTTTTCTGCTTGTACCTACAAAACTGAAATAGATTGAACTGCAATTAACTAAAATCTATCTTGCTGAAATGAAAATGTGGAATTGAAATGAAAGCAAGAAAGGACTAATCTATTTTGCTAAAATGAAATTGCAGGAATGAAATGCTAGGCTACGCTTGCAAAATTGAAATTGCGGAATTGAACTGCTAATCTATGCTTGCAGAATTGAAATGCTAATCTACGCTTGCAGAATTGAAATGCTAACTACACTTGCAGAATTGAAATGCCAGTCTAGGAAAGCAGGAAATGTCTATTCTACTTTTGTGGAAATGAAATTGCAGAATGGAAATGAAATAAACTACTTAGCAGAAGGTTGTAGTAGAAAATAGAAGAAAAGCAGCAATCACAAATACTCTGATGCTTCCCCGGAAACAGAAATAAAAAGATGGTGGGCCCCAATATTGTAGCAATAATGCTGCAACTCCTGGGACTCCCTTCTTTAATTTTATCAACCCGGTAGTTCGTAACAAACTTGGAAGCGACGGTGCTGTATGCACAAGTACTAGCTCTTGCCGCGACTGTCACTTGGTCAGCTGGCACAAGTCCGCTAAGAGCTTAAGCCAACTTCTATGAGTTCTTAGAAGAAACTTTTTAACTAATGGATGAAAGCTAACTCAAAGAAGGCTAATCTACTTGCAGAAAGAAACTGAAAAGCTGAAAGGAAATACAAACCCTAGCAAACCCTAACTTTACCAGCTAGCCCTACTGATGCAAGAAAGAGGATGAAAGCTACTAAAAGAGATGCCATTGACTTCTAGGAAGGTAAAATGCATATGTCTAAGCTACTTCTATAGTAAAATCTGGAAAAAAAATCTTTTTGTATTTTTGAATAAGTTGTCAGAATTATCATGCATGTGTTTTAACTGTTTTTGACTGTGCAGAGGTGGATTGGTGAAAGGAAATGCTTGCAGGAGGTTGGGAAGGTTAGAAGAGGGCCTAAGGGGTCCCTAACACCCTTCCAAAGAGTTTCACAGAGTTTGGCTATCAAGAAACCACTTTCGTGAGTTTCTATAGGAAGTCTGCAGGGGTTCTATAGGGTGTTCTGGAATTTCTACAGGATGTTCTGTAATTTTCTACAGGATGTTCAGAAAGGGGATTTTGGAGGATTTATGGAGGAAGAAAGGTGAAGGAGTGGGTATGGAGGTGAGACAAAGGTGTGAGGAGGTCCAGGATGTGGTGGATGGAGCTAAGGAGTGGTGAGGATGGTTGGATTTGTTCAAGGAAGAGTAGAGAAATGATGCACAAAAATATGGGAATTTAGGGGAAAGCGAGTGAATGTAGCAAACGTAAGACAAGAATCCGGGTTGGAGGATGGAGCAGGTAGGATTGATGGAGTATGGGTAGCTAAAGAAGTATTACAGGTGCTCTACAAGTGATTTTTCAAACTGAACAACCAAAGACTTGGAAAATCAAGGGCCTAATTACTTTGACCTAATCTGACCTAGATAACAACAAAGAAAATGAACAGAACTCTATTTGCAACAAAATCATGTGAAGTAACTATGCAACTAAGCAATCATGAACCTAAGCATGCAACCACAACTAATATCAACTTCGGGAAATGAGAATCTAACACTAATAATTGCATGGTGAAGCAAAAACATTGTTTTTGGTGGCAGCAAGGACACCTTGGTCCCAGCTCATTGTCCCATCGAGGGAGAGGTGAGATTAGAGGTGCTTGATAGCCTTTTTATGAAAATCTTATCTATAATTAACCTATCAAACATGAAAAACCTTTTTAATCATCAAAAGCAACCTAAGTAACAAAACAAGATTTAAATCTAAATAGTAGATTTTATTCTAAGAATGTAACAAAAACACATAAAGGTAAACAAAGGAGGTACTGGGCACTTGGGTTGGGCCCAACCCCAAGAGCTACAACCTCTTAAGAATGATTAGAGCTGGTGCAAAGCTGGATTCTTTTTTATTGATCAAAAGAATAGTTACATCCCAAAAACTGTCCACAAGGAAAAGCTCGAAAATGTGCTGAAATGCAGAGCTAACTTACTGCCTAAAAAATGACTAAAATCGAACTAAAAACTAGCTAACTTCTGCTTACAAAGTGAATAACTGAAATGAGGCCCTAACCCTTCTTATTTATACAAATTGAGGACCCCAACAGCCCTCCTAAACTTTAGGAACTCGACTGCCAAAACTTGTAGTTAATAGCAACTTTACTAGCCCTTGCTCGGCTGCCCTTGTGATAATTATTGTGGTGGCCCTTGAACTCCAAGCTGATGGTGGAGAATCCGAGGTAAGGGCCCTTAAATGAAGGGGAAACCTTCCTACAAATCCTATTCCTTGTTCCTCCACGAATTTGGCTGCCAAGTGCTCATTAAAACCTTTGATTTTGTCTCAAAATTAACCAAAAATCTACACAAAGCACCCATATGACTTGTTGGCATAATGACTAACCCAATTCACTCTATTAGCATAAATATAATAAAAAACACGCAATAAACTAATGAGAATAGTGGATTAAGTCGAATTAGGAGGCTGAATGAGCCCATATAATTATCCATTTTTGGGGCTCATTAGAAAGAAGAAGATTATATACATGGTTCTATTTTAGAAATCATATAAATGATTGAAATTAGTAGGAAACAAAAGAAAGATTGTAAACAAATGGCTATAATGAAATTAAAGCTGCGATAATCAAATTATGGAATTAATGAAAACAAAATGACTGAGCTAAATGTAAAAAGATTGAACCTAAACTATATGCAGCGGCCATCCACAAAACATCAGGGTTAGAACTTTAATTCAACAGATTACTGTGCACGAGGTTGACAGTAATACTTATTCAATTGAAAAGAATAAAGTTATAAAACTTCAAACAATCATTCAAAGATACATCTCCCCTGCTTTCTGTTTACAGAGTTATATTTATAGAATTCATGCTCAACATAAAACTTAAAACAATCCTAGTTTGAATTTTAATATATAAAGAAGTAATAATATTTCTGTACGATTTTCTATTTGGAAAGAAAATCGAAGATTCATGATCTATCTAAACTCTTGCTACTTTGTTTATCCATGTATTGACCCACCTCTTTGACTGCGCCACTAGGCAATTTCCTTGATGATTTGGCTTGGGTGAATAGGAGGAGATCCATGAGGAGATCAATCCCCATGTTCCCATGTGCTTCTTGTATAAATGATCAATTGGGTAGGCCTGCTTACCTTGGGCTTGGTAGGGGTGCTTAGGCTTGCCAAGGTAGCTATAATCTCTTTTTCTTCTTCTTTAGGGTATTTTTTCTCTCATGCTTTGAGGGGTTGGCTACTGCCTTCCCTTTTCTTTTCTTGGTCGTGCCCTTCTTTGGTTTACTAAGATCTTCTTGGGCCTTTAATAATTCCTTCCTATCCATGACTACAAAATCAAACTAAGGGATAGGGTGTTGCATGTCCTCTAATGCATCCATGGAAATTAAATTGATAAGGTCGTGGTGGTCCAAGTAGTTGTGTTTTCCCTCTTTTACCTTGACACACATTACTTTTAGGTACTATAGGAGGAAAAAGGGAATACTTAGTAGCTCATTCACTATAATGTGGGCCCAAAACCTTAATTGGTATAACAATATGAACTGATAGACAATATAAAAATAGGAAATGATATACATAAACTATGCTAAATTTTCCTTCACAAGAAATATACTTAAGAATGTGGTAAGCCACTTCATCCTATGGGCTAGGTAGACTTTCTATCCTTATCCCATTCTTGTATTCATCGAGCTACTCATTTGGTAGGAAAAATCATCTCTTAGCAATGATGGCTTCCTACCTTTCCTCCTTACTCCAATGAAACCCCTTATGGAGAGTTGTAATTCTAATAACGAAATCCCCATTGATATAAATCACTAGCCATTTGACTGCAGTGACAAGTTCTTATCCTTTAGGATTTTGTAGGTTCATGACAAACTCCATGGCTACCTCATCATCAAATCCTCTAAGTTTCTTAAAGAATCCCAACCAATAACTATTCAGTATGGTGACAACCTCAAGGTATTGGTGGATTCTACTAGTATCAGTAGGTTCCCTCTTATTAAAACCATCCCTCATTTTATCGTATAAATATTTTTCAAACAAGTTTTGGAATTCAATTGTAGAGGTCCTCTCAAAAAATTTGGTTAGGCTTATTATTTCTTTCTATAGGCAGAAGAAAATATGTTGTATCTATGCTACTACAAGAGACACAGTTTCCTTTTGCAGTAGGTGATCCATTTTCTTTGAATGGGCAGGAGCAACGCAATTTTATATCATGTTTTTTATCAAAATAAGGACCAATTTATGGAGGAAAAAACTAGTGAACTATCGTTCCTTCTACTTTAGAGCTAAGACATAAGAATATTCTAGATTGGTGTTTTTAAGTAAAAAAATAATAGACCTATACCAAATCAAACAACATTATGGTAGGTACATCAAAGGTCATTTTTAGAGCACCAACCTCTATAGCATGTGTAGTAGACTTTGTGAGTGATTATGGCAGTGACATTGTATTCCTATAGCAAACCTTGTGGCTTCCTATACATTTCTACAACATGTAGCCTCTAATTCCTATATCTTCTATAACCTATAGCCTCTACTTCTTGTAGTGCTCGACACTCTTTTCGATGGATCGTATGACTTATTTCTTGCAAAGCATTGGTGGGAAAACAAATAGTTTGCTTGAGTTTTTTCATGTCTTAAGAGGAGATATGAATGAAAATTCGAGTGGTGGAGATGGGGGAAAAGCACATAACACTAAGTTGGCCCACCTACTTAATTCCCTGCAGATACTTCCGCATATGCTCCACCTTAGCCACCCATCATTAAATACAATATCCACATTTTTGAAATATTGTTTATTTGTCTTGCTTGTTCCTCACACATGGGAAGATATTTTTGATAAAGGTGAGTGTTGAATGCTAGTTTGGTCGAGGTTGTAGTTAGTTAGGCTAGTTTATTTGAACCACTTATTTGCATGAAAGATGTTTTCGCCTATGCTAAAATGAATTTGAAGAGATATTTTTAGAGGTCTCATACCTTATAGTTACCTTTTAGGGTACTGGAGGTTGTTGTCTGTCAAGGTTACAAGTATCTTTAAATGTTGAGTGTAGTGGAAAGCTGATCCTGTAACAAGCTACAGGGGATCATGTAGCTTCTCTGGATCCCTTCACCAAATTTAGAGTGAGTTTTTGAAGCTCTTGAGTTTCTGGTTGGTGTAGTCTTTTCATAGGATTTAATGTTCATGTAAACTAGGTTTGTAGGGTTTCTACAACCTGCTATAAGACTATGTAGTCTCATCATGATCAATAAAAAATATTTCTAAAGTGGAATGATAGCTTGATAATTCATGGAAATGGAGAGGGTTTTTAGTTTGATTGTGATGGAAAAATGAAAGAAGTGGGCTACTATAGGGTAAAAGGAGGTGAAAAACATGAGAGAAATCAAGTTGTGATGTTTGATTATAGAAAGAATAGTGTTAGGATTCCCATGGTGTTTTTTCTCAGACCAAATGTTGATTTTTTTTTATTTGTAGTTTTTTCTACAAACTGGTCTTTCCTGTAGTAGTTCTAGACTTTCCTATAGCATTTTAAGAAAACAAATGGAAAGGAGATGATTTGTAATGGATGATATTGTTGTTGATGATAATAAATAGAAGATGGTGTAGGGATTTCATTTGGATCCTTTTTGGAGTGACTGTGCTAATGACTTAGACTGTGGTGTAGGCCGCTCCTTCTAAGTTAACTTGATTTGTTGCATCATTGTTGTACCTGCACATAAACCAATGAAAGAGACCAAAATGCTCATGTTGTTTTTTTTCTTTGTCCTTTCCCCTTTTTTTCCTGGGCTTACTGGTTGCCTCATGGAGATTTTTAGCTAGTGAACCTGCTTTAGGTGCCTTGGAAGAGGCTAGTGAACCTACTTCAAGCACCTTGGAAGAGGCTTTCACCTAGAGCTTTGTTTTTTATTTTTTCTTCAAACTTATTAACTACCTCATAGAGGTTTTCAACCAGTGAGTTGACCTCAAGTGCCTCAAAGGACGTTTTCAATTGAGATCATATTTTTCTTTTCTTTTTTTGCTTGTTGATCATGGACTGAATGGATTGGGATCTTTAATGCTCTCAATCACATTAATTTCCTTGCTTATTGAATTTGTAAAATCGTCCCTAGAGAGGGGACTTTTGTAAATCTTTAGCTGGTATCCATTCATTAGAAGTGGTATTTGTTCCTCATCTATAGTTTTGATCTTGACAAAGCCATTATCATAAAATTTCTCCACCTCGTAATGCTGTAGCCATTTGGTAATGATTTTTTCATTGAATTCCTTGAACCTAGATTAATACAAGAGACCATAATCACCCACTTGGAAGGCTCTAGTATTAATGTATTTATCATGCCAAAATTTTCTCTACAACTAGACTACCTTAGTATGTAACAATGCTTTCATTCTATACTCATCCAATGCATTTAATTATTGTATCCTATCAACTTGTGCTTTGGTCAAATAAATGTTGATTTGGCTTTCCATCCTCAATGTATTATACTCAAATTAAATTCATAATAAAGCCTTCTTTCTATAGGTTAATTCATAGGGGTGAAACCAGTGGTGGTTTTCCAATTAGTGTTGTAGGCCCAAGTGGCCTCAACAAGCTTTTCTACCCAATCCTTATTGTTATCATTGATCACTTTGGTAAGAGTGTTCTCTAGTGCCATATTAGTGACCTCTATCTACCCATTTTCTTGGGGGTAGTATGGAGTGGAATTCTGATGGCGAATGTGGTGCCGCTTCATTATTCCTTCAATTAGACTAGAGGTGAATTGGGAGCCTTGATCTATCACTAATTATCTTGGAAAACCAAACTTGTAGAAGATATTTTCCCTTAATAATTCAACCACTTTCTTTTCTATTGTTTCGTTTACTACCTTTACTTAAACCATCTGGTGAGGTAATCAATGCATACAATGATGTGATTTTTCTATTCAGATGGGGTTCAATAGGACCAATGGCTCAAAATACACTTGATGTTTAAGGGGAATTTCATCCCTGTGAGTAGGTTTTCCCATTCTTTGGCACTCATCACATTGTGCATGTATCTTTGGGCATTTTTTTATGAATTGTTTGTCAAAAGTATCCTGCTTGCATGATTTTGTAGGTTGTCCTCCTTACAACAACATGGCCCCCATAGGGTCCATCATGACTGTTGGAATTATCATACATGTGTTGTCCTTGATGGAAACTCACATAGATGACAGTTCACAATGCAACAAATTAACAGGAAAGGATTACAGATCAGACTCCAGAGATTGAAGAAAGAGAGTGGTTTAAGAAGTATACGTTGGTTCACTTTGTCCAAGCATCATATACATGTGGGTTAACAGAACAAAAGAAGTGTATACATATACACACACTTTCATAGAAGGAAAAGTGCGTATGTGATGGAAAATCAAGGTTTTGGTCTGAGGTATTGGTCCAAGGTATTTGATCCAATGTATTGGTCTAAGGTATTTGGTCCAAGGTATTGGTCCTAAGTGGTTTTGGTCCAAGGTATTCAAAAGGCATAGAACTATATAAGGAGGAGAAGATCAGAGGGATACGTATGCAAGTATTGAATATCTTATGAAGTGTTAAGATCAAATATGCAGGTTATGGGTTTCTGATGCTTTGCTTGATCTGAACTAAGGATGAACCTATGGGTTGATGATGGATGATGGATCAGGATCATAAGGCCTGAAATGAATGATCATTATGTGCTTTGATCATGGATAGTCTAGATCTGAATACTAACACATGTTTTATTCTGTAAATGTTATGATCTGGGTATGATTGAAGTCTGGAATATCTGAGAAGTTTTTAAGATAGCATTTTCAGATCTATACACTGGTTCACTTTGGTACAAGCACACATACATGCTGGTTAGTCACATCCAAGTAGTGTATACATGATGAAATATGATATTTGAAGTTGCAGTTAGATTTGGTTGTTGTTGCAGAGTTCTGGGTTCTGCTTTGTGTTCTGGTGACAATGTTCTGAAAATTCAAATTGATTGATTGTGATCTACTTCAGTGATGATGGGTTGTCAGTGATTGATTGATTTAGTTGTGGTTAATTTAGAGATTGATGATTGAGTTTTAGTGATTGGTTGATGCAGATGTATTTGATGGTTGTATTGCAATTGTGGTTGATTTCAAGCTTCAATGTTGTTGATGGGTCCAGTATGAAAATTTTATGAAACGTGGCCTTCAGATTGTGTTGTTGTGTTCCAAGAGTATATAGCATGAAAATTTATGAAACATGGTCCCTGGAGGAAGACAAAAGGTTGGATCCTTCTATAGGCCACTGCCTATGTACTAGTAAATGGATCGGCGAGTACAAGAGCTAGGGGGTTGGAGCTCCCTTCCAGTAGCAGCTGGAAAATGAGTGAAGGTTGGAGCCTACTGTAGGTTGGCGCCTATGTACTAGTAAACAGATAAGCTAGTACACGAGCTAGGGGGTTGTAGCTCCCTTCTAGTAGAACCTGGAGAATGAGAGAAGGTTGTAGCCTTTTGTAGGTGGGTGCTTGCATATTGGTATGAGTCTGCACTAGTACAAGATTGTAAACATGTTTTTCTTATATTAAAAGAAGACATCAACAGGTGGTTTTTGTCCCGCATTGGGTTTCCACCTTAAATATTGGTGTTCATGTGTGTTGCTTATGT
Organism: Pinus taeda; assembly: GCA_000404065.3. Classification (NCBI taxonomy): domain Eukaryota; kingdom Viridiplantae; phylum Streptophyta; class Pinopsida; order Pinales; family Pinaceae; genus Pinus; species Pinus taeda. The sequence continues at coordinate 77,696 of APFE031380564.1, forward strand.
GTGATGGTTTATTATGTTATTACTGCATATGGTTACTATTTATATGGTTAATGAAGTATTGATGCACTAATTAAATATCAACATATGATGAATTAATTGAATAATAAGTTTGCTGGATATACGCTAGTTACTTTAAAGGAAGTTGCATGTACACACGAGTTACCTTCATTGAAGTAGCGTATATAAATCTAAGTATGAAATGAAAAATTTATAGATTTGATAATACTAATTCACCCCCCTCTCAGTATTATTTCCAACAATTGGAATCAAAGCAAGTCCTTTGGCAGAAGCTTGATCTCTTAAAGGAGATCCATAGAAACAATGGGAAAGAAGCTAAAGAAGAAAGCGCCTTAGAAAAAGAAGGCATCTCAAAGGAACAGTGACAACAAGAGAGACAATTGGTTGTTAGGTGGAAACAAGTATTCAGATTCAGAATCACCTCATATTGAAGATGAACAAGCAAAAGAAGTATCAGGTACAAATTTTGGGTCTTCGGGTGATACTTTTCTTTGTTCATGCAATGTTGAAGATATTGAAAGTGATAGTGAAAGAAATATAGAGGCAGAAGTTAAAAGACTCATAGATAAAATTAGAGATCAAGAAGATCTATTTAACAAAAGGGAGTGTACCTTCAAAGAAGTAGCTACCAGGTTAAGAGCTCAATTGGAGGAAGGAAACAAAGTAAGGAAGAAGTACAAGGAAAAGGAAGATCAATGTCAAAAGCTGCAGGATGAAGTGACATCATTAAGAAATGAAGTAAATGAAAAGAGCACAACAATTGAGAGACTTAAAGATAGATCCAATTACTATGAAAGTATTGAAGCTAAGATCCTCTCTCTAAAAGAAGATCTTGAAAAATCAAATAAGCAGAATGAATAACTACCTCAAGTAGATGAAGAACAAGAAAATGAGATTCTCAAATTAAGGCAACAGGTGGAAGAAGGAAGAAAAGCTGAACAAATCATGAAGAAGAAATTGAAAAGGAAGAACAATATTAGGTTGAGGTAAATATCTTAAAAGGTAAATTAGAAGAAAAGGATAAACTGTTACGATTTCAAGATAGTACTAAGATTTTGGATAATATTCTTAGTAGTTAAAGGTCTCCTACCATAAAAACTAGTCTTGGTTTTCATGAATCTGTTGGAGGTGAATCTAGCTCACAAGATGAGGCAAAGAACTCCAATGCAAAATCTGAAATGCTCAACAAGGAGATGAGAGGTCAACCCCATCAATGGCCAAGGAAAGAAAACCTTTTACTCCTAACTATGGAAGTGATAGTCGATTATTTTGTCTGATGAATAATGTTGAATGTTTTATATGTCATGGACACATTGCAATGAGATGTAGAAGTAGAATGGTTCAAGACCATCACATAGAAATATCATCATCTTCCAAGTACTTCAAGGGATATTGTTTTTCTTGCAATATGTTAGGTCACTGTTATCACCAAAATAAGATTTTACATTGTTCCTAATCATGGTCTTAGATAAGTGTCAGGTCATCATATATTTTAATGGGTAGGTGATAGGTTAAGAGTCTCAAAGGTCTCATTTTCATGTCCAAATAAAGCTTAACAACCCTATTCCATGTCTCGTAAGTCTCACATGCTGTTTAGAACACATATCCTTAACCATTTTGGAAACTGCGTAAATTGATTCACGCGCTACGAAATTGCTGTAGGTGCAGTTTTGATGTTTTGATCAATTCTCAAAGGAAAGAAACAATTATTTTTTGGAGAATGATGCTACTAGAGAATGTGAGGAGCTCACTTATGAAAGTTTAAATCTCAAGCAAGGAAAAAACTCAATGGATAAAGGATATATGTAAAAGAAAAGTTCTGCACTACAAAAACAATAGTTAGTTTTGTAGCACATCCATATTGACCTTCTTCATGCACCTTCAAGGAGTTTAATTTTTGCACAAGTGAAAGAGTAGGGTTCTATGGCTAACTTAACATATGTTACATGATTAAAGGGGCTAGTTTTGTCATCATAAGATTTGAGGAACATCATTGAAGACCAAGGCTATAGTGTAGGGGACATATTCCTAGTTTTCAGGGTAGATAAAGGAGAAGTTATTAAAGTCCAGCAGGAGGGTTATGGACATTACCAAGGTTCAAGTTAAGGAGGAGCAACTGTCAAGCAGTGAGTTTAATTCCTAGATTAGGTTGTTGTTATCATAATAAGGAGTTGTACTCCTAATTGTATTAGGACTCTAAGACAGTCAATTAACTGTTACTTGTAATTAATAGTCTGTTTTAGGTATGAATAGGTGTCAAGCTAGGAAATTCAAATTCCCCTCAAGTTGGATTAGGGAATCCAAGATTGTAATGATAAATCTATAAAAGGCAAGAGGTGGAATTCCTCAGGGGGTTAGCAATTTTCAAAAGAAAGAAGCGCACTGTGTTATTGCATGAGACTGTATGTTTTCATGTTAATACAAAGGTATTGGCTTCACTACTCAAGATTCAGAGAGGGTTTTTAATGTTTGATTTTCTCATGGATTTCTTCATTTACTTACTTGCAGTGGAATAAACACATGTTACTTAGAATTCATTGATAATGCTCTAACTTCCTTCATGTGTTTATAAACTGTGTTCCTTGCATTATGTCTTCGTTTTGCTGATATATTAAGACTCTTTATGCCCTGACTTCCATGTTAAGATGATCTTGCTGTTGTACTGAAACATACTTTGACTCCATAGCCCAATAGATGTTTGTTGATTGGTATTTCAACCATTTATACATTTTTGTTTGATTTTTCCATAGAGTTAGCCATCTAATCTTCAAATTAAAATCTTTAACCTAGTGAGAGAGCTCTCTTAGGTTGAGGAGGCTAAGCCTCAGCAAAAAGATTGGTTTGAAATAGTTACTCAAAGTCTTCCTGATTAGCAGCCTATAAGGGTCTGGTTTTGTGATAAAATTTTGGTGCGTTTGCCGAGGGCCTGAAGATTACTCATTCCCAAAATCAAGAAGTTGAACTTTTGAAGGTAGCAGGAGCTCAGGAAGTTGTTCAAGGCTGCATCTACCTTGACTAATCCACACACAAATAACAAATTGGAAGGTGACTTCACTGCTAGAAGATTAGTAGCTTGATGAAGTTTCAAGATGAGTTCCATTGCAAGAATGAATGCCAGGTATGCCCCTATGAATTAGTCTCATATCCCCGGTTTTCCAAATCCTATGCCAAAGGTCAAATGGTTAGATGATCTTCCAATATTCAAAGATGAAAAGAAATAAAATGCTGCTCTTCATTTGGTTAGGTTCCATATGCATGTACGCAGTCTTAAGGTTCGGTTCCTTGAAGATTATCTCATGAAGATGTTTATGACTACTTTAGAAGGAAAAGCATGGTCTTGGTATAAAGGTTTGGAAAATGGTTCAATATATTCGCTTGCTAATTTCCATGATGTATTCTATGAGATGTATAAAGAGTGTCATCCCTCCTTATTGCTGGTCAAAGATTGTTGTAAACATTCTATGAGTTTTATTCAGTATTTGGAGGATTTTTATGATGATGATGAATTCATGGATGAAGAAATTTTAGAGACTCTTCATAACAATACATTTCAACACCAAGAAGAAAGGATAACATCCCATGAAATGCAACATGAAAATCAGCAGGGGTTTACTTATGAAAATTGTGTTACATCCTTTGAGATTGATGTAAAGATGCAACAAACTTCCCAGTCTTTTTATCATAAAGAGTATGAAAATCATTGCAAACACCAAGAAGAAATACTGGAAGATAGCTTTTATAACCCTCAGGTAGAGGAAAAGGTTGATTTTTTATGCCATAATTTGCAGCAGCTTACATCAAAGAATGATCATAATAATGAGGAAAATTACATTGTTTATGGGAATCATTCAGAAACGCAGTTGGATAGCATATCAAAGGAATTTTGTGTGGCTGAGAATCAATTGTCTGAAGATATAGAATGTTATTAGAATCATCAAACTAATCATGTCTTTTTTGACCCTATAGCTGGTTACATGGAAAAGATTTACTATTAAGATTTCTAGTTATATTTTTATCTTGAAGATCAGTTACATCTCATGCTGACTCGATTATTTCAGTATCATGTTTATTTTTTCTTCAAGCACAGTAAAGAGATTCAAGTGTCAGATCAGATCAATGACTAGCTTCATTGGAAATTTCATGTTCTGTGAGCTACAAATGGAGATTGCAGCTAATAGGGTATGTAGGAGTATGTGAATAAGATCAAAGCTAAAACAGAGAGCTTAAGCCCAAGTTGAAGGCCCAACAACTTGAAGAAGATGCTTGTCAAATCAAATAAAAGTATTTCCGTTTCACCAAAAAATGGATAGCACTGGAGCTATGAGTTCTTAGTGTGCTACAGGGGTACACTATCTCAAGTGGAGCCACTGTTATCACCAAAATAAGAGTTTACATTGTTCCTAATCATGGTCTTACATCAGTGTCATGTCATCATATGTTTTAATGGGTAGGTGATAGGTTAAGAGTCTCAAAGGTCTCATTTTCATATCCAAATAAAGCTTAACAACCCTATTCCATGTCTCATAAGTCTCACATGCTGTTTAGAACACACATCTTTAACCATTTTGAAAATTGTGGAAATCGATTCACATAGCAGTTTCATAGCGTGCTATGAAACTGCTATAGGTGACATACACAACAGTTTCGTAGCGCGCTATGAAACTGCTCTAGGTGTAATTTTGATGTTTTGATCAATTCTCAAAGGAAAGAAGCAGTTATTTTTTGGAGAATGATGCTGCTAGAGAATGTGAGGAGGTCACTTATGAAAGTTTAAAGCTCAAGCAAGGAAAAAACTCAAAGGGATATATGTAAAAGCAAAGTTCTGTGCTACAAAAACAACAGTTAGTTTCGTAGCACATCTAGATTGACCTTCTTCATGCACCTTCAAGGAGTTTAATTTTTTCACAAGTGAAAGAGCAGGGTTCTATGGCTAACTTAACATATGTTACATGATTAAAGGGGCTAGTTTTGTCATCAGAAGATTCGAGGAACATCATTGAAGACCAAGGCTATAGTGCAGGGGACATATTCCTAGTTTTCAAGGCAGAGAAAGGAGAATTTATTAAAGGCTAACAGGAGGGTTATGGAGATTACCAAGGTCGAAGTTAAGGAGGAGCAACTGTCAAGCATCGAGTTTAATTCCTAGATTAGGTTGTTGTTATCATAATAAGGAGTTGTACTCCTAATTGTATTAGGACTCTAAGACAATCAATTAATTGTTACTTGTAATTAATAGTATGTTTAGGTATGAATAGGTGTCAAGTTAGGAAATTCGAATTCCCCTCAAGTTGGATCAGGGAATCCAAGATTGTAATGATAACTCTATAAAAGACAAGAGGTGGAATTCCTCAGGGGGTTGGAAATTTTTAAAAGAAAAAAGCACACTGTGTTATTGTATGAGGCTGTATGTTTTCATGTTAATACAGAGATATTGGCTTCATTACTCAAGATTCAGAGAGGGTTTTTAATGTTTGATTTTCTCATCGCTTTCTTCATTTACTTACTTGCAATGTTATAAACACATGTTACTTAGAATTCATTGATAATGCTCTAACTTCCTTCATGTGTTTATAAACTATGTTCCTTGCATTATGTCTATGTTTTGCTTATATATGAAGACTCTTTATGCCCTGATTTCCATGTTAAGCTGATCTTGCTGTTGTACTGAAACATACTTTGACTCCATAGCCCAATAGATGTTTGTTGATTGGTATTTCAACCATTTATACATTTTTGTTTGATTTTTCCATAGAGTTAGCCATCTAATCTTCAAATTAAAATCTTTAACCTAGTGAGAGAACCCTCTCAGGTTGAGGAGGCTAAGCCTCAGCCAAAATATTGGTTTGAAATAGTTACTCAAAGTCTTCCTAATTAGCAGCCTATCAGGGTCTGGTTTTGTGATAACAGTCACAAAGCCATTGACTGCTATAGAAGGAATATGAAACATGTAAGATGTTATGCATGTAACAAGTTTGGACATATAGCAAAGGAATGCAGGAGAAAATTTTAGGCACCATACCAAAAGGATAAAACATCGTCACACTCGAAGATATGGAAGAAGAAGGAAGTACAGTCAGAAATATGTGGCATAACACAATGTACAGACATAACAGACTCAGGGGGAGTTGAAAGTGTGAAACTTTAGTGTTCTAAATCTCATACATAATTTTCATGAAGACAAGTCACGTATATATGCGAGTTCGAAGCTGCACATTCACGTATATGTTGGTTTGAGGAAAAAGCAGTGGGATAGACTTAAGAAAAGGGGTCTGATATGGTTCAGTCAATTATTTGCTCTGTTTGATGATGGTTACAATCTGTTGATGATATGTGGAAATGTGTTGGCCCTCATAATTTGTTAAAAAATTTGATGTATATTTGATTGATGATGATGCCTTGATGTTTCTTACTGATATTTGCAATGATCAGATCTAACAATGAATAATTGGTACTGGTTTAGGGGGAGCATATGCTTCTAATAATGAATTGTTGGCATTAAGTTAGAAGATATTGGTACATAAAGATGCTTATATTGCTTGATACACATATTTGTTTTGATTCAGTTGACTCTTTTGATGATGGAAATATACAGGTTGTTGATCTTGATGCTACTGATAGATGTTGATAGTGCAGATCATATATGGTGTATGATAGTTGTTGATGACTATCATGGTCTTGTTTAGATTGTTGGTTTTTATTATAAATGTCATGTATATCAATTGATGTAAATGTCATGAACAGACCTAATTTGTAAACCCACTATGCATGGAAAGGATGATGTAATAATTGTTATTTCAGCCATGTATAAACATTTGGTATATCACCACTTGGTTGGGTGGATGAGTCAAAATTCATGTATCCTCACTTGGTTGGGAGATTGATGTATGCATGTGTCATTGGTGATAGGAAGGTCATACTCACATAGTTGAGTTATAGAGTCATGATTTTCTTTTGGTAAATATTTTTGCAGACTCTACATGTGCTCAGAGGGAGCATGGATGGTTTAGTGCATCTCAACATGTACAAAGGGGGAGCTTAATCAAATAATTCAACATGTACTCAGGGGGAGCATGGACTGCATAATGTATATCAAAGGCAGAGAATATCTTGGTCTGCCCATTGCCCTTGATGTCAAAGGGGGAGAGTGTCTTGGTGTTATTGTTGCCATCAAGTCCAAAGGGGGAAATTGTTGGCATTATGATACAAGTGTTGTCCTTGATGGCAACTTACACATATGATAGTTCACTGTGCAACAGATTAACAAGAAAGGATTACAGATCATACTCTAGAAATTGAAGAAAGAGAGAGGTTTAAGAAGTATACATTGGTTCACTTTGTCCAAGCAACGTATACATGTGGGTTAATAGAGAAAAAGAAGCGCATATGTATACACGCACGTTCACAGAAGGAAAAGCACATATGTGATGGAAATCAAGGTTTTGGTCCATGGTATTGGTCCGAGGTATTTGGTCCAAGGTATTTTGTTCGAGGTATTGGTCCGAGGTATTTGATCCAAGGTATTGATCTGAGGTATTTGGTCCAAGGTATTGGTCATAAGTGGTTTTGGTCCAAGGTATTGAGAAAGGCCTAAAACTATATAAGGAGGAGAAGATTAGAGGGATAAGTGTGCAAATATTGAATATCTTATGAAGTGTTAAGATCAAATATGCAGGTTATGGGTTTTCGATGCTTTGCTTGATCTGAACTAAGGATAAACCTATGTGGTTGATGATGGATGATGGATCAGGATCATAAGGCCTGAAATGAATTATAATTATGTGGTTTGATCATAGATAGTCTATATCTGAATACTAACACATGCTTTATTCTGTAAATGTTATGATCTGGGTATGACTGAAGTCTGGAATATCTAAGAAGTTTTTAAGATAGTATTTGCAGATATATACGCTGGTTCACTTTGGTAAAAGACATTGGTTAGTCACATCCAAGTAGCGTATACATTATGAAATATGATATTTGAAGTTGCAATTAGATCTGGTTGTTGTTGTAGAGTTCTAGGTTCTGCTTTGTGTTATGGTGACAATGTTCTAAAAGTTTAGATTGATTGATTGTGATATGCTTCAGTGATGATGGGTTGTCAGTGATTGATTAATTCAGTTGTGGTTGATTCACATATTGATGATTGAGTTTCAATGATTGGTTGATGCAAATGTATTTGATGGTTGTATTACAGTTGTGATTGATTTTGATCTTTAATGTCATTGATGGGCCCAATATGAAAATTGGATGAAACATGGCCTTTAGATTGTGGTGTTGTGTTCCAGGAGTATCCAGTCTAAAAATTCATGAAACATGGTCCTTTTAGGAAGAGAGAAGGTTGGAGCCTTCTGTAGGTACGTACTAGTAAATGGATCGGTTAGTACAAGTGCCAGGGGGTTGGATCTCCCTTCTAGTATTATCTGGAAAATGAGTGAATGTTGGAGCCTTCTGTAGGTCAGCACCTACGTACTAGTAAACAGATCGACTAGTACAAGAGCTAGGGGGTTGTAGCTCCCTTCCAATAGAATTTGGATAACGAGAGAAGGTTGTATCCTTTTGCAGGTAGGTGTTTGCATATTGGATGAGTCTACATCAGTACAAGATTGTAAATATGTTTTTCTTATATTAAAAGAAGATAGTAGTAGGTGGTTTTTGTCCCTCGTTGGGTTTCCACCTTAAATCTTGGCGTTCATGTGTGTTTCTTATGTGTGATGGTTTATTTTGTTATTACTACACATGGTTACTATTTATATGGTTAATTAAGTATTGATGCACTGATTAAAGATCAACATATGATGAATTAACTGAATCATAAGTTTGCTAGATATACGGTAGTTGATTTAAAGACAGTTGTGTGTACATGTGATTTACCTTCATTGAAGTACTGTATATAAATCTGAGCATGAAATGAAAAAGTTATAGATTTGATAATACTAATTCCCCCCCCTCTCAGTATTATTTCCAACAATGACAAGCCGAGAGGATATCATAGAATTGATCCTCCCTCACACATCTTAAAATTTGATTTGGTCCCAACTTGAAGAGGTTTCCCCCAATCCAAGTATAAGAGGCACCTTTTCAAACAAGCTTGCTTTTCTCTTTTGAGGATAGGTGAGGAGGGAATTGGCTAGTGGATAGATAGTTGGTAATGTCAACAAAGCATGGAGGAAGAAGTGAGATTTCAAAACGATGCTCATATGGTATATGATAATTTACCACCTCTTCATCTGTAGAAAATGTTAATTTTGACAAGAAATATGCAAGATTATTCTCTTTCCCTAGTTTGTCAACAATGGTCAAGTCAAATTGTTGCAACAACAATGACCACTTAATTATGTGAGAATTTACATCTAATTTGTTCATTAAATACTTAATTGTCACATGGCCAATATGCACGAAGACTTGGTAACCAATGATATAATGCCTAAAATTATTTAAAGAATGCAAAACACCAAGGAACTCTTTTTCAGTTACAATATTGACATATTTTTTCTAGTGAAATAGATCACATAAGGGACTTTACCTTCAAGTAGTCCTAGAGCTACCCCAATTGCCCTGTCTAATGCATCTGTGTGAATGTGAAAGGGAGAGGTCCAATTGGTACCTTTGAGGATAGGTGTTGTCATTAAATTTTCTTTTATACTCTCAAATGCTTCTTGGCATGGATCTATCCAACAAAACTTAACATTTTTGCTTGGAAAGGAAAACAAAGGAGAGGAAATTTTACCAGAATCTTTTATATATCTCTAAAAGTATACTATAAGGCCTAATAAGCTTGTAACATCCCTTTGATTTTGAGGAATAGGAAGATGTTTAATGATGCCTATCTTACTAGGGTCCAAATGAATTCATTTTGAGGAGAGGAAATGTCTTAGAAAAAATCCCTCGTTCATTAGGAACAACCGCTTTTCATGGATCAAGGAGAGGTTAATCTCCCTTGGCCTTTAGAAATCATTCCCATAGGGTGTGAAGTGGTTCATGTATATTTCTACCAAATCATGTACAAGATTAGAGAAGATGCTAAGCACAACCCTTTGGAACGTGGTAGGGGCATTACATAAGCCAAATGGGACGAATTTGTAAGAAAAAGTTCCCCAAGTACAGGTGAAGGTGGTCTTATCATGGTCTTGAGGATTGATTTGGATCTAATTGTACCCATTGAACCCATCCAAAGAGGAATTTGTTTTTTTCCCAATAAACACATCAAGGACTTGGTCAATGAAGGGCTAGGGATAGTGATATTTCCTCGTGGCTTTGTTAAGTTCCTTGTAATCAACATATATTCTCCACTTCAATTTTTTTTGGGAACAATAACCAAGGGAGATACCTATTCACTATCTGAGGTTGGATAGATGAACCCTTCATATAGTAATTTATGAAATTATTCCTTCACAATATCTTTTAAGGCATGAATCATTCGCCTTTATGGTAAGTGAATGCGGAAGGATGTACTCCTTCCATCCCCTTATAATACCATGCAAATGCTTTAATATATTTCCTTAAGACAATGAGTAGTTGATCCTCCTGATCAATTGAAGGTGAGGAGATAATTTTCAACATTTTAGAGGGGTTGATTTCTACCATATCTATGTTGTTTTTATTAGAACAAGTATTCAATAATTTTACCTATAGACTATTTTGGGAATAGACAGGATACCCTAGGGATGAGCCTTATTTTATCCCATCCAAGTTAATAGTAGTAACACAATGGTTTTGTAGAAAATTATCAATTAAATTATCTTCATCAACCTACTTGCCGCTAAGGGTGGTTTCTACTGTACACACAAGGTAGGATGATGAGAGGTAGTAATCCTCCTCCTCTTCTTCTTCTACTCATGTAGGAAAGTCATTATAAAAAATAGTTTGATATTTGGGATATTATACAAGCTATTTTTAGGACTTCCCATTGGTGATTTTCATGTTTACAACCCTATAATTGATATATGCATCAACAATAGCTAACCATGGTCTCCCTAAGATGAGTCAATAACAATTGAACTTGGTTTTGGTATGGAGGACATGGAAGTCTACGAGATACTCCTAGGAGTTTGTAGATATCATTACATCTTCGATGATGCCCTCTAACACTACTATGGATATGTCAGAAAGCTAAAACACAATTCTCATGCACTCTTGGGGGCTATGTTTAAACATGGTTTCCTCAGTCATGATATTTATTGCAACTCCTAGGTCAATGATATTGTTTGGAACTACAATGCCATTTATTCACATATACTATTGGAATTCTAAGATCTAGATACTTGGGGGTGATTGCTCTCCCAAGCATTAGACCGACTAGTTGCCTGATGACATTGATAATAGGGGCATCCCTTCTCTTCCTTCCATGAATTTCGAGACATTATTCCTTTATGAACTTGTTATAAATGGGAACATCTTTGACAGTTTGTAAGAGAGGATTTTCGACACACAAATTTGTCGATTCTCCTAGAAGTTCTACTTCTTTTGGGGCATGTTCTTTTTGGGTTGTCAACATTTCACGATAGGGGGGTTTCTTGTGATTGATTTTAGGCACATGATCCTCCTTCTCTTTCTCAAGATATTCATTTGGAGACGTTGGATGGACATCTAGGAGAACCTTCCTTGACCTAAGGTTGATTTCCTAGATTTCTACAACATAAGTTTGGTAAGCAATCTCCACTATAAACTAGCTAAGCCTACTTATTATTGGGATTATGATTTTGTTGAGCAGGCATAAGGGGTTCTTCAGAGGAAATTTCTGGGTTAATTGTTGTTCCTAAGGAGGAGGAATCAAAGTATGTGGTTGGGCCACATGAGGCCCCCATCCTTGTGATGGATTGCCCCATTCAAGAAGTTGGCTGGGATATGGATGGAAGGGAGGAACAAAAAATTGAGGAGGATATGGATAAGAAGTGGAAAAATACTAGGATGAAGGACTGGGAGGGAACCAAGGTCGATAATGAGTATTATAATTAGTATCGAAATGATAAGAGAAGCTCATACCTTATAAGAATTGGCTTGCTTATGGTGTATTCTAGGTTACAAAGCACAACTACTCCATGCTCCTTGTTGATCCTTGGCACATAGGCTTCAAACCTGGAAAACATGTTAACTTATAAGTGGAATGATTTTCTTCACATACAAAGAAGACCTCTATGACATTCAAAGGACATTCATTCCTAGGGTGTCTTTTAGTTCAACAGGGGAAAAATATGGCTAATTCAAATTAATCTTGTTTTCTTTTGATTTGCAAAGTATCCATATGCATAGAAAATGTGTGCAAAATCTCATCCTTTAGGTCTTATAAAATCCCTCTTATCTTATTATTAGTAATCAAGGAGGAGGAAGAAGGACTTACCGAGCTTTTTCTTTCTCTACCTCCTTTTATAGTGGTTCTCAAATGATTTTTGAATACATGTTTAATATCATCATACATGAGCTAGTAGATATTTCCATTGGACAACAAGTTGAGGGTTTCCATGAGATATTCTCTGACTCCCCTCAATAATACTAGTTTCGAGGAGTCTAGGTCTAGAGTTTAATTATGCGCCCTTCTGTAACTTAGCTGGAAACTCTCCTCAGAGTCTTCCAAAGGTTCATTTTCTCCTTGAATCATTTTGAATATTTCATCTCTGGTATCCCTTGGTTTGTAGTAATATCAATATTTTTTTTTGAAAGATTGTTGCATTTGATCCTAGGTGGTGATTATATTTACTTCAAGGCTCATAAACCATCATAGGGTTGGATCCTTTAGGGTGGAAGGAAATTATTTGAGCTTCTGCTCAACAGTGGTGTAATCATAAGTATTGCATACAACAACAAATTCAAACATAAAAGTGTCAGGATATTTTGTGATCAAACCATAGAAGTATGGGAGCACATATAGGTTATTGTTTTTCATTCTTTCTTCTCCATATGTTTTTCTAATGGGAAATGTAAAAAATTCAGGTTGTATATCTTCATCCGTAGTATTGGTGGGGTGTGAAGGGTTTTCTCCCTCTACAAGCTCCTAAAAGAACCTTGCTTTCTCACTAAAAAGGGGTTGAAAGGTCCTTGGGTATAGGGAAGGAGGCTCACAGTCAATTGAAAAGGGTTGGCTACTAGTGGAAGTGGAGGTTTTTGGTAGAAATTTTCTTGACTTGTCCCTAATTCTTTGAGGAATAAAAGTAATTTGTTTTTTGTTTTTTTTGTTTTTGTTTTTGTTTTGTTTTGTTTTTTGTTTTTTGTTTTTGTTTTTCGAAAATACGCTAATGCTTTTTTATTTTTTAGTTTTATAGTAGATGAAATGAAGGAAAGAGTAAATCAACTGAAGAAAAAGGAAGTACTCAGTATTGCAACAACAATGTTGTAACTCCCAAGGGTCTTAGATTTAACTATAAATTTGGTGTTTTTACAAACTTAAGAGGGTTCAACACTGTGTGTGCAGTAGGCACTATATTCTTCTCTTGTTGATATTTATGCATGTGGGAAGTATTGAAATGAAGGTTAGATGCACAAAGACCAAGCTAACTAAGCTATGCTACAGGGAAAATAAATTTGCAGAAAATGACTCGTAGAAAAGGAAATGATACACACATCTATGCTCTTCGAAATGAGAGAAATCACACTTAATAAAGCACACTTCTACGTTGTTTAAAATAAATGGAAAAGCACACTTGCTAAAATAAAACGCTGAGAATCAAAGCCCTAATTTGCAGGAAAAAGAAGTATTCAAAAACAAATTGACAAGGGCATCTATGAGGTCTATATACTTTCAATTTTCATTATCAATCCCATAGGTTTTATAATATGTCAAAGAGATAAAACCATGCATTTATTGTGAAGATAAGTGAAAAGAAAGGGGCCACTTATATGCTACTACAAGGGTTTATATTTTGCTACATGACACAGTTTAACGAGCATCTAAACCAGATAGAATTTGAGTATGAGATGAGGAAATAGTGTGGGATTTTTAGGAGATGATAATATTGAATTGATCGAAGCTCAAGGAAACCTGGTTCAAGCCTGTCCTAATGAAATCAATCTCTTTGTGTTTCTTGTAGTTGTAAAACAAATTACACAACAAAACAATGAAGAACAAAATCTATGACAACAAGAGAAATAAAATGAATGAATACTTTAAATTGAATTAATAAGTGCTACTATTGTGAACAACTACATAATAACCTATGAGAAAGAAATGTTCATAAAACATTCTACTTAACCATGCACATGAACCATGAAAATATAACTTTCAAAAATGTTGGAAAATGAACAAATTGAAAGCATAACACTAACACAAGTACAACAAGGATTTGAAGCTCTTGGGATGGGACCTACCCAAGGATGCTCAGAGTCCTGTTGTGCTGTACAACAACACCCCATTTAATAAATTTTTTCTTTTAAACTATAATATGAAATGGGTCCCTTTTATAGATGTGTGAATAAAATTGGTATCAACTCATCCTTCATCAAAAGGTCCGAAAGAAATAATACATTATAAACCTTTTGAACAAATATAAATCGGTCTTATGAAATAAATATATAATTATTTATTATTGCGATAAAGTGATCACAATATCGCATATCGCAACAACAAAGGATGCATAACGCACAGACCCATTGGTATACCCCGATCCGAAAAGTGAATAACTATCAGATATCGAGAAAGGCAAGCAAGTGTAACAAAAGGCCCTTCGACTTTTCTCCGATGCGATATCGCTATCGGCAATCAGGGAATGTAGTGCACAAACGTTAAAGACACCTTTTAAAAACTCCCGATGTGATAAGGTGTATCACCATCAGGGATCAGAGATTTTGCAATGACAAAAATATTATTACCCAAGCATTTCTCCGATTCCGATTGCGATAAAGCTAAGCACGAATTTCAAAATAGATTGAAAAGTCTTGCATATATTATTTTAGATTATTATTAAAAGCCTTCCCATTTCTGATAGTGATACACTTGTGATTATTCGCCAAAAAAATAAAGTCACGCTTGAACGAATCATTTGGTGAATAAACGATATGATGGGTATTTAAAATGATTGACAGGTTAAAGTGGCCAATTAATGGAGCACTTATGCCAAGATCTCCCTTGAGATTGTATCTGCGACAATATTATTTTAATCTATCATTATTCGTTAATTGATATAACTCTTTCATATTGGCTCTCACCACCTATTATCTGTATTACGTTCATTTTATTCTCTGCGCATAACTCCGCCGAAGTAACAAATTCAAGCCAAATGGGGAAGAAATCCAAGAGATTTGCGGCAGCTTCAGCTCCCACAGTAACAGGGCAATCTATTGCTGATCTAGAACCAAGCAAGAAAGGATTGATTTCAGACACTACCTGTCTTGGCCTCGGCAACACAGGCTGGTAAAGCATTTATAATCTAATTGAAGCTGAAGAGCCTGAAACGGTATCGGTGCAAGCTACTGCAGATTCAACTAGAAAGTCAGAGGCTTCCCTAAAGGATTTAGCCGACTCCTATCTACACTGAATAGCAGCTCGAGAGAAAATTCTTCTGTATACAGATGTAGTGCGAGGGGCAATAGAGGAAATCCCTGTTATGAATAAAACATTCTGCACAGTCGATGGGAGAGTCTTCGGCTCGTTCCAACCTGATGATTTGAGAAAAATGTACCACTTGCCTGAACCACAAAAGAAATACAACAAAGCATTTCTGGAGAAGTTCACAAGTGAGAATGAAACTGAATCAGCCCCTATTCAGGAATGGAGACAAAACCCTGCAAGGCGCAAACATGAATCTTCGGGTAAGTACTCTGTCGATTCATTATGTTCTCCTTATTGTTACGCCAGGGCGATGATGTGTAGGATTTGGGGATTACATGATTATGCAAAATTCACCATTGAAATGGTTCCTCTAATGGAAGCAGTAGTCAATAGTGAGATAATGGATTGGGGAAATATATTATTAGATAAGATAGCCACTGCTATTCTCAAGTTTAAAAATAAAACTCGCGTGACCGATAGGTCTATTCCTCCGTTTTATTTTAGTGCCTATATTTTAGATACTCTTTGTTTCAACTCTGAATTTCCTGTGCTGAGGTGGAGATGGACTCCACAAGAACCCATGCCGATTCACATTTACCACTAGAAGCTATGGAAAGCACACTATAAGGACCTCTTGTATCAAATTTGTAATAGTTTTATGTTGCCCATTACTGTGCCATTTTTGACAAGCCTACCTCGAAGATTTCTTCACAAGCAGAGATTGACCTAACTGCTCTAGGAAATTGGTTCGGAGAGGATAAATTCACATGCATAAGAGTTTTTGGTAGCCTTGCCAGGCCTCATGTCCTTCCTTTGTACATACCCGACAAGCTGTTGGCTCGAGAATTAGCCTATCAGATTATGTCCGCAGGAGCAACCAAGACTCTGAGGACTTCAAAAAAGCAGGTTTGGCCTCCTTTTCCTCTAAGATGAGGTGTTTATACTTTGCATGACTATAAGCACGCGGAGAAGGAAGCAAAAAAGATAAATATGTTAAATCTTGCCACCATTCCTAATAGGCCATTTGACCCAAGGAAAGTCGTCTACAATGTGCTTGAACAGGCCAAACTCACAAAGTTTGATCAAAAGGAAGACAATTTTGATGACTTATTTTCTTCGACAGAGTCATTATTTCAGGTCCAAGCACTGGCTAAAATGAGATATAATGACGAAGGGCTAGTAGAATTCAATAAACTCAGAGAACAAAGGTTGCAAACTCTGCCTCTGGATTTACTAGCTACTTCCCCGACAACACAATCAAACGAGCCTGAACAATGACTCATCGACAAACCTCTTGTTGCATCAAAGATTCTCGATACAGATAAAGAGAAAGAGCAGGAGAAAATACAGGAGGAAGAGCAGAAAAAGGAGTAAGATAAGGGAAACGAAAATGTCAATGTGGATACCCAGATTGATCTAAAACTGCTCCAAGAATGGCAGCAATTTGACTCCATCATAAGCAATCTGGAAGGTCCAAAAGGTGCCGATACATCCAAAGCAACAGATACACAGGATACAACATCAACAAAGGTTCCGAGTGAAGGAAACAATGGCCTATCCCCTAGTACAAACATAGAAATAATTCCAAAGGATCCCTTGGATCAAATCATTTTGCAGGTGGAGGACATACCTCCATTAGATGTCTTTTACAGTCCAAAACACAGGGCTGTAGTGAAACGACAACGGAAAAGGAGAAGGCTTGATCAACCTTCCCTGTTTCCAGAACAAACAGAGACAACCAATGTAGTTTGGAAAGAAGAGTTTGATCCTTCCGATGACCTAACGAAGCTTTCCCAGTATGCCGGAGCTTATTCGGCAGGTACTAAGGACAAGGCATCGGAGGTGAGTAATTTGCTTAAAGAAAAAGACTAGGAATTATTTTGTTGCAAACACAGCTGTCTGAAGCACAACAAAAAGTTGAACAGTTGGAACAACAATTGTCAACACAACAGCAATTAAATAATCAATTGAATAAGCAGTTGCTTGAAGAAAAACAAAGAATAGACTCAAGCGCAATTCAAGAGCAGAAGGAATTATCAGAAGCATTGGCAAAGTTAAAGTCGATGAATGAACTAATGGCGAAAACAAAAGATGAGCAAATCGCTCCGCTATCACTTCAAATAGAAAAGTTCAAGAGTCTTCCACAACTTGCCGATTTCAGAACAGAAGCGCTACAAATTAATAAAGCATTGGTGACATAGATAAGACTATTATGTCATAATATTTCTCAGGTTGAGCTCCTTTGTGATATAACAACATCAATAATCGATAAATCAGTTGATGCTAGACAGGATTTGGAGCAGGCCGACGAGACCCTGACAAATTTTCTTGCTTGGCAAGACACCAGTGAGGGACAGGCAGCAAATCTACCCAAAATCCTAGAATCACACAAGGAAATCATATTCTTAGAATGGTAGTCTCAGTTGATGTCTAGATGTAGATTATCTACAAGTAACTTAATTGAGTTAATAAATAACACTCTCTATTTATCTAATATGATTTCACAATGTACCCCAGGTAAATTGCTATCAGCTAAGACATTGGAGCAAGCATGCAATTAGGAGTTGGAGAATAATGGAAGGTTAATCACAGGTATTTAAAGTTTAACTTGAGACACCTATTGGTTGTTCCTAGTAAAACCATACAGCCAGAGAGCCGCCCTCAAGTGCCTAAGCGATGCGATCGGTTGTATCATTCCCAAGATACATGATGCCACATATTCGGCTCAACTCCATTCTCGTCTCAGCTGCCCTCCAGAATTGGAACCGATGCTTGCAATCTACTAACTTAGATGAAAGGGAGAAGAGCCGAAGTGATGAATCATGTTGCCGACTACCAACAAACCTGCTGTGGAGAAGATATTCAAGATCCAATTGTACCAATTAAATAGCATTTTATTTTTGTAGTTAGTTAGTTTAATTAGTATTTATAGACCCTTTCACACATTTAGAAAGGGTCCTCAGTTTTTGTATAAGACTCAAATCTGGAAGTTGCACTATTTTACTTCCAGTATATTTTTTATAAAGACTGGGCCATTATTCCAAATTTTAACGAAGAAGCTTTTATGTGGATGTGCACTATTGCCTTGATATGAAAGTATCTCTGAGTTGAAAAAAGGAATTCGAATTGTGATTGATATTGGGAATGATTTACAGCACATATGGTACTACTATCTATGAACTAGTTTCATTCTTCTATGTGAATCGTTATTTGATTACTCTTGCTATCATTGAATATATTTATGTGTTTTCAACAACATTCCTTGTAATTTTCACTATTGGATGTTTAAGGGATGCTATTCTTTTAGTCATATATGTATTAGTGATATATAAAGGATAAGTGTAACAATGTTTTATTAATTACTTTGTTCAACTATTTGAACAAAGTAATTATTATATGAATGAATGTCTTCATTCATCAAATAGAGTCATCTATATGCTTATTTGTGAATAGAGATTATCAAACGTTGCACTTAGAAATAGAAATTTCCCGGGATAGAATAGTTATTCATATTTTTACTTTTTAGATTAAATCATTCATCCATTACCATTTTATTAGAAAACCATTCAATTATCAATCCCCTTTTTATTCATCATTGGGAAACTGGTCCCATTATCTCCAGCCGGAGCCACCTCACCAAATGGAAAAGGAGCTACATTAAGGTTCGGACCGGGTGGTTTTCCCCGATGTTGTTGCAGCGATTTTCGAGGCATCAACATTTTTGGTGCTAGAAGGAGGCCATGAACTATGAATGGCTAGTAAATAAAAAACTATAGACCATTCTGAGAGTAAATCTCCCTCCACCTCACCTCGGACCTCCCGTTTGCATTCTAGAACACCAGTATTCAAACGAGAAGAAGAGGAATCAACTACCACTGCTCAATCTCCTGAAGTTCAGTCTCTCATCTAGAAACTTCAAGGCTTTTCGATATCACCACAGAAATCTGAAGTATCTCAAGGCAGTGAGACTTCGCAATTCAATCTACCTCACCCTCTCACCAGACTTCAAAGCGAAAAGCTCAAAATTGAACCTATTGAGTTGCCTTTACCGAAAAGGAAAAAGGCTAAAAAGAATACTGAAGGATCTGACAGTGAGATTGTTTCTTCATCATCCTCCATTTCATCTTCTCTAGTGTGAAGTCAAACATCCACTCCCCCATTACATATTGTTGTTCAGTAGGGATCACCAACTTCAACATCCCAACCTATTCAATCTTCAATATCAACTCCTCCCCAAACACCTAGAATTTCATCGGTAATAGTTATTAGTTCTACGATGACTCAGAATCCATGGAACAATCCTGGTGCGGTCACTATGACTGCACCATTACATCCATTACCTGATTATCCTGAGAAATGGTTGCCGAAATTTAATCCAGATGCTGGAACATTAGCCGAAGAAAATATTAAGAATTTCATGTTGTCAGTTAATCTAAAAAGAGTAACAAAAGAAGATGTTGTTGTTAGGCTTTTCCCCTACAATTTACAAGGATCAGCTGGGTCCTGGTATTTTTCCCTACCCTCTGGATCCATTACCAGCTGGAATATTTTTCAAGATAAGTTTCTCATTAAGTATGGTGATGATAGATCTTTAGCGACATTAATTAATGATCTTTCGAATCTTAGGATAGAATCTAGAGAACCTATCAAGGAGTTTAACTCCCGATTTAATAAAATCTTGAATAAGATTCCGACGGACTCCAAGCCAAGTGAGCAAATTAGAAGTGAGTGGTATATAACAGCCCTACCTTCAAATATAGCCATTTTTGTAGATAGAGCTGTAAAACCAACTTTAGCCGAAGACATGGAAGAAGCGTTTGCTGTAGAGAAACCCATTATTGCTTTAGAAAAGAAAGCTGCTCTTAAAGAAAGGAAATCCAAAATTTTTTCTTTCAAAGATGATTCAAAGAAGAAAACCCCTAAAAATCCATATGATATGGAGGGTCTACAAAAGGTTCTCAAAACAATGTCAAATGAAATGGTTGAAATAAAAAAACAAGTAGCAGAAACTTCAATAAAAAAGCCATTTAGGAATTTTAAGAAACCTGAGTCAAAACCACTAAATGTTATATCTAATGCAGACTTAGATCCTGAAGAGGAAGAAGAAGATGAAACAATTTTACCCTCCGACGAATTCGAAGAAGAGGAAGTTGTCGAATGCCATGGAATGTGGGACTTCATTTTACCCAACTCCGATATAGAAAATGAACAAGAAGCTTTCCCTGTGACTACCAGGAGTAAAGGTACTCCTGAACCCGTTCAGTCAATTTAAAAGAAAAGGAGTGCAGGTACCACTACTACAAAGGAAAAGGTACCCACAAAGAAATCAGCGGCAACAACACCCCAAAATCAACCATCATCCTCAAATATACCTTCAACATCTAAGACATTGGTAGTTTCAGATTCAATGGATTACAATATTATTGATGATATGAAGAAGACAAAGGCAAACATTACTATGTTTGAACTTAGCAAACTCAAACATCAACATCAATTTCTTCTTAAGGAACTAATTGCAGTACCTTCTTCACCTCTTCCTAGTGCTGTGATCTCTAAAGCTGCTAATGATTCAGGTCAACCGCCTTCTGGTAGAATTGAAGCTACTGATACAACTTTAATTGGAGACTGATCAAATTCCCATACTCCCCCTTTACTCTTGAATTATGAGATCTATAATTGTAATCTACACAAATGTTTGATTGACTCAGGGGCATCTTCTAACATAATGCCAGCTTCAGTTTGTTCCAAACTGAACATTGAACCCCAAAAGTCTACAATTCATATTGTACAGTTGGATAGGACCAAGGTCCAGGTTTTAGGGGAAATCAACTCTGTAACTATCAGGTTATCAGTTGATCCACGAGTGGTTCAGAGAATTGATATATTAATTGCTGATATACCTAAATTTTATGGTTTAATCTTGAGTAGGGATTGGTCTGAGAAACTCCATGGTTATATTTCTACTAATTGGTCCCATATGTGGCTACCCTATAAAGGAAAGCCAAATCAAATCAAAATCGATCAAGAGAAACATATGACCCATACTGTCACTGAATTTGAATAGGAGAATCAACCAACAACATTTCATAATAATATTTTGGGGAATTACTCTTCCGGATCATTCTTTGGCAATTTCACTGCCCAACCATCCCCTTTCTTAGTGAATAATTTCACATCCCAAATCGAAATTTTTTCACAAACCGATAGATCAAGATATGTCAATATTACTGAGAAAACTGTAAATAAAATTGTTGATAGTTCTTTATTTTGGTCACTATACTTTGATGGGTCTAAATCCAGTGAAGGTGCAGCAGCAGGGTGTATTTTAGTTAGCCCTGAAGGAGAAAAAACTATGTTATCATGTAGATTAGAATTTGAATGCACAAATAATATAGTTGAGTATGAGGCCTTAGTTCAAGGACTATATAAAGCTATTGGTCTTAAAGTTAAATATTTGAAAGTGTTTGCTGATTCAGAGATTTTCATCAAACAAGTTAGAAATACAATTCACTGTCTTTCTAGTCACCTCAAATACTATCAGTCTTTGGTCCAGGAACTTATATCTCAATTTTTAGCATTCAATATTTCTCCTATCCCTAGATCCCAAAATGTAGTAGCAGACTTGTTAGCTAATGTTGCTTCTAAACTCCTACCTTCCGAAGATTACAGCCCAGATAGATTTTCAATAGAGTTAATTTTTAGACCATCAATTCTTGACAATGTCACCAATTGGCGAGTGTTCAATCATTACGAAGACATTTTAAATTTCTTGACTTCCGATAAATCCTACGATGATCAAATCATTGATGAAAGTGATCATGACCTTCAAATGAAGGAAAAGCAGGAAGAAAATTCAATACCGAAACCAGTGGTTAAGCTAGAAGATCTCTATGATATTAAAGACAGGTTTAAATAGGTGACCAATTCAAAGCTCCAAAGTTCCACTTTAAGATTTGAATTGATAAACCTAGTTACTGAGGAAAACCATCAAAACATCAATTTGGGATTAGGACTTTCTTTGGAAGAAAGAACATCATTCATTAGGTTATTGAGAAAAAATAAATATGTCTTCGCTTGGAAATATGATGATTTAAAAACATACGATGTATCAATCATTCAACATACTATACCAATGCTATCTGAACAAAAACCAGTCCAACAGAAGTTAAGGAAAATCCATCCTAACCTAGAGGGTCAAATAAAATCCGAACTAAATAAACTTTTGAAGGCTAAGATCATTTTTCCTGTCGGACATTCAAACTGGGTCTCCAATATGGTGCATGTTAGAAAAAAAAATGGCGACATCAGGGTTTGCATAGATTTCAGAAATCTTAATAAAGCAAGCCAAAAAGATAACTTCCCATTACCTACCATGGAGCAGATACTACATTCAGTAACTGGTTCTGAGTTAATGTCCTTTTTAGATGGTTTTTCAAGATATAACCAAATTTTGGTCCATCCTGATGACAGGCTTAAAACTACCTTCAGAACTAAATGGGAAACCCATGCTTACCAAAAAATGCATTTTGGACTTATCAATGCTGGAGATACATTCCAAAGAGCAATGGATATAACATTCAAAGGATTGATTAATAAAACAATAGTTGTATATTTAAATGATATTACTGTATTTTCCAAGAAAAGGTCTAATCATTTACATGATTTAAATCAAATCCTTGAACACTGCAGAAGGTATGGTATCTTGCTCAATCCCAAAAAGTCCTTCTTTGCTCTTAATCAAGGAAAGCTCTTGGGCTTCATTGTTTCCAAAGATGGTATTTATATTGATCTAGATAGAATTAAAGAGATTTATGATATTCCATTCCCTCATAACAAAAAATCCATGCAGTTATTTTTAGGTCAAATTAACTTTTTTAAAAGATTTGTTCAAGATTTTTCCCAGATTATTTTACCATTGCAAACGACGATTAAGAAACATTTGATGCTTAGATGGGGATCTACAGAAAAAGAGGCGTTTGATTCCAACAAACAATCAATAATTAATGCCCCTGCTTTAAGCACTCCCAATTTTTCAAATCATTTCATACTGTATACTCTCGCATCCACCTCGTCTTATGCAACAGTGCTGACTCAGATTAATGATCAAAACTTGGAGGCACCAATTTCATTTTATAGTTCAAATCTTCAAGGTGTTGAACTTAATTATTCAGAAGTTGAAAAGCAAGCCTTTGCTGTGTACGAAGCTGTCAAACACTATAGACCCTTCCTTTTAAAAGCTCATACAAAAGTTATAGTTCCTTTTTCAGCAGTAAAACAATTACTAATTCAAAGGGAATTAGGAGAAAAAAGGGCAAATTGGGTCACAACATTACAAGAATATGACTTGGAAATCAAGCCAGCAAAGATTGTCAGAGGCCAAGGTTTTTGCAGGTTATTAGCAGGAGCATCCAATATTTAAGAATCAGAAGGTACAAAACACACTAAAGAAATCAATCAGATAAGTATCACTGTTCCTAAATCACAATATGCAGATTTGATCTTGTATTTAAAAAAAGGATACACACCTTCTAATCTTTCCTATAAAAACAAACGTGCCAGCAGATTAAAAGCGAAAAACTTCATAATTGTAGATGATGTACTTTTTAGGCGGAATTATGATTCAATTCTATTAAGATGCCTAGAAAAACCTGAAGCACAAAAAGTTTTGCAGGAGCTACATGACGGACTAGCAGGAGGACATTTTAGAGTTGATACAACAACTCAAAAAATCATTCATGCTGGATATTATTGGCCCACCCTATTAAGAGATACTCACGAATACGTAAGGAAATGCCAAAGTTGTCAAATCTCCAATGGAAGACAAAGAAAACCAACTTTCCCTCTGCAACCAGTCAACATTGAACAACCTTTCGAGCAATGGTGATTGGATATCATTGGGGAAATCACTCCACAGTCATCCAAACAACATAAGTATATCCTTACTGCTACTGATTACTTTACTAAGTGGGTTGAAGCAATTCCTCTGAAGACAACAAACTCTGAAGTAATTATAGAGTTTATAGATCAATTCATCATTACTAGGTTTGGTGTCCCAAATGCTCTTGTTTTCGATAATGCATCTTATTTCTCTAGAAATTCTATGTTTGAGTTCACTATTAAAAGAGGGTTTAAATTGAAATATTCCGCGAATTACTATCCCCAAGGTAATGGTTTAGCAGAATCCACCAATTAAAATCTCATCAAAATCATTAAGCGAACTATTGAGCAGAATCATAAAAACTGGCTTAAATCTTTGATATTTACACTATGGGCTGACATAATAACACAGAAGGCTTCCATAGGTACTTCTCCATTTAATCTTGTATATGGGAAAGAAGTAGCCCTACCAACCAATTTATTGCTTCCATATCTAGCCCTCGTGCAGTTTATTGAAGAAAGTCCCCCATATTCTATTCAACTAAGACATGATCAAATCTTAAAATTAGAAGAAGAAAGGGAAAAGGCCAAAATTATACATGCAAAACATCAACAAATTATCAAGTCATCTTTTGAGTCAACTTCATCTAGTTCAAAACAATTACAAGTTTGTGATATAGTTTTGAAACGGGACAAAGCCCATGAAGATAAAGGAAAACACACTAAGTTCCAGAAAATGTGGCTCGGACCATTTCAAAATAATGAGAAGATAGGCCATTCTACTTTCATATTGCAAGATCTATCAGGTAAGAGAGATTCTCTTTCTACTAATGGCCTTATCTTGAAAAAATTCTTCAATTGAGGAGGTAACCCCTTCTCCTTTTGTAAATATTCAATTTCCAGCAAAATTTGTGTTCATAGTTTTTAGGATTATTAGGAAATAAAGTTGTAAGATATCTTCCATTGGCCTTTCCTATATTGAAAAAAGTTGCTCAAAAGAAATAGTTTTGATATTTAATTTTAAAATGGAAACCTTAAACAAAAGGAAAATTTCTAGGAAATTAGCTATATTTAGATTCTGAAACCCCATTTTATTTTTGTGAAATCTTCTCGAGATTTAGAAGTACTATAAATCATTTTAATGTTTTCAAAATGGACAAAAAACAGTTATCAATATAAAAACAAAAACTGATTCAATCTTAGCATCTTCAACTCTTACCCTGTCGTCCATGCTCTCTTAAGGAGAAAATTGTCCATCCCATTCATTAAAGTTTATGATTACTCAGAGTGTATTTCTAAAATATATTTGATATAAAAGATAAGGGGTCTTATTACAAGCCTGCTTACCATGATCATTGGGGAACAATTTAACTGACATTACCAATACTGCATACCAAAACAAGGTAATAGCTTATAATTATAAGACAAGGGGTCTCATCATGAGCCAGCTTGTTCATTTAGATTACAACCAGTGAATGGCATTGTCAAACAGCTGGCCACCAAACCAAGACAATGGATTTTTATCTTGCAAAATAATGAAAAAGAAAAAGAAGTACAAAATATGAAAGCATATTTTTGGATTCATTCTTTTAATTATACTCTGAAATGGATGGGATGATGGACAATTAAATGGTTAAAAGGTATCCTTGTCGAGACTATGAACGTTTGCTGGCAGCAAAGGCTTTACCTATGACAAAGGAGTCATTAAAAAACTAAGTTGGAAAGGTTCTTTGTTTTATCATTATCAACTAATAAAGGCTAATTTCAAACTTAGAATGTATTTAATTTTAACAAGAGAAGAAACTAGCAAAAATAGCTATTATTAGATTCAGAAGTTATGAATACCTAGTTATATTAGAATTCTCCTCTTAGGTAAGATTTCTATATAAAGAAAGTTTAAGTATTTCAACATTTTTCAGAGATAACTGTTTCTCCCAAGGAATCCCCAATTGTTGTGCTGTACAACAACCCCCCATTTGATAAATTTTTTCTTTTAAACTATAATATGAAATGGGTCCCTTTTATATATGTGTGAATAAAATTGGTATCAACTCATCCTTCATCAAAAGCTCCGAAAGAAACAATACATTATAAACCTTTTGAACAAATATAAATCGGTCTTATGAAATAAATATATAATTCTTTATTATTGCGATAAAGCGATCACAAGATCACATATCGCAACAACAAAGGATGCATAACGCATAGACCCATTGGTATACCTCGATCCAAAAAGTGAATAACTATCAAATATCGGGAAAGGCAAGCACGTGTAACAAAAGGCCCTCCCACTTTTCTCTGATGCGATATCGCTATCGACAATCAGGGAATGTAGCGCACACACGTTAAAGACACCTTTTAAAAAATCCCAATGCGATAAGGTGTATCACCATCGGGGATCAGGGATTTTTCAATGACACAAATATTATTACCCAAGCATTTCTCCGATTTCGACTGCGATAAAGCTAAGCACGAATTTCAAAATAGATTGAAAAGGCTTGCATATATTATTTTAGATTATTATTAAAAGCCTTCCCATTCCCGATAGCGATTCACTTGTGATTATCCGCCAAAAAAATCAAGTCACGCTTGAATGAATCATTCGGCGAATAAACGATATGATGGGTATTTAAAATGATTGACAGGTTAAAGTGGCCAATTAATGGAGCAGTTATGCCGAGATCTCCCCTGAGATTGTATTTGTGACAGTATTTTTTTAATCTATCATTATTCATTAATTGATATAACTCTTTCATATTGGCTCTCAGCACCTATTCCCTGTATTACGTTCATTTTATTCCTTGCGTAGAACTCCGCCGAAGTAACAAATTCAAGCTAAATGGGGAAGAAATCCAAGATATTTGCGGCAGCTTCAGCTCCTACAGTAACAGGGCAATCTACCACTGATCCATGACCAAGAAAGAAAGAATTGATTTCAGACACTACCTGTCTTGGCCTCGGCAACACAGGCTGGCAAAGCATTTATAATCTAATTGAAGCTGAAGAGCTTGAAACGGTATCGGTGCAAGCTACTGCAGATTCAACTAGAAAGTCAGAGGCTTCCCTAAAATATTTAGCCGACTCCTATCTACACCGAATAGTAGCTCGAGAGAAAATTATTTTGTATACAAATGTAGTGCAATGGGCAGTAGAGGAAATCCCTGTTATGAATAGAACATTCTGCACAGTCGACGGGAGAGTCTTCGGCTCGTTCAAACTTGATGATTTGAGAAAAATGTACCACTTTCCTGAACCACAAAAGAAATACAACAAAGCATTTCTGGAGAAGTTCACAAGTGAGAATGAAACTGAATCAGCCCTTATTCGGGAATGGAGACAGAACCCCGCAAGGCACAAACATGAATCTTCGGGTAAGTACTCTGTTGATTCATTATGTTCTCCTTACTGTTATGCCGGGGCGATGATGTGTAGGATTTGGGGATTACATGATTCTGCAAAATTCACCATTGAAATGGTTCCTATAATGGAAGCGGCAGTCAATAGTGAGATAATAGATTGGGGAAATATATTATCAGATAAGTTAGCCATTGCTATTCTTGAGTTTAGAAATAAAACTCGCGTGACCGATAGGTCTATTCCTCCGTTTTATTTTAGTGCCTATATTTTAGATACTCTTTGTTTCAACTTTGAATTTCCTCTGCTGGGGTGGAGATGGACTCCACAAGATCCCATGCCGATTCACATTTACCACCAGAAGCTGTGGAAAGCACACTATAAGAACCACCTGTATCAAATTTGTAATGGTTTTATGTTGTCCATTCACCATGCCATTTTTGACAGGCCTGCCCGAAGATTTCTTCACAAGCAGAGATTGACCTAACTGCTCTAGGAAACTAGTTCGGAGAGGATAAATTCACCTATATAAGAGTTTTTGGTAGCCTTTCCAGGCATCATGTCCTTCCTTTGTATATACCTAACAAGCTGTTGGCTCGAGAATTAGCCTATCATATTACGTTCGCAGGAGCAACCAAGACTCTGAGGACTTCAAAAAAGTAGGTTTGGCCTCCTTTTCCTCTAATATACAGTGTTTATACTTTGCACGACTATAAGCATGAGGAGAAGGAAGCAGAAAAGATAAATATTCTAAATCTTGCCACCATTCCTGATAGGCGATTTGACCCAAGGAAAGTCGTCTACAATGTGCTTGAACAGGCCAAACTCACAAAGTTTGATCATAAGGAAAATGATTTTTATGACTTATTTTCTTTGGCAGAGTCATTATTTTAGGTCCAAGCACTGGCTAAAATGAGATATAATGATGAAGGGCTAGTAGAATTCAATAAACTCAGAGAACAAAGGTTGCAAACTCTGCCTCTGGATTTACTAGCTACTACCCCGACAACACAATCAAGCGAGCCTGAACAACGACTTATCGACAAACCTCCTTCTGCATCAAATATTCTTGATATAGATAAAGAGAACGAGCAGGAGAAAATACAGGAGGAAGAGCAGAAAAAGGAGCAAGATAAGGGCAGCGAAAATGTCAATGTGGATACCCAGATTGATCCAAAACTACTCCAAGAATGGCAGCAATTTGACTCCATCATAAGCAATCTGGAAGGTCCAAAAGGTGCTAATACATCCAAAGCAACAGATACACAAGATACAGCGTCAACAAAGATTCCAAGTGAAGGAACCAACGGCCTACCCCCTAGTACAAACTTAGAAATAATTCCAAAGGATCCCTTGGATCAAATCATTTTGTAGGTGGAGGACATACCTCCATTAGATGTCTTTTACAGTCCAAAACATAGGGCTGTAGTGAAACGACAATGGAAAAGGAGAAGGCTTGATCAACCTTCCCTGTTTCCAAAACAAAAAGAGACAGCTAATGTAGTTTGGAAAGAAGATTTTGATCCTTCCGATGACCTAATGAAGCTTTCCCAGTATGCCGGAGCTTATTCGACAACTACTATGGACAAGGCATCAGAGGTGAGTAATCTGCTTAAAGAAAAAGACCAGGCAATTATTTTGTTGCAAACACAGCTGTCTGAAGCACAACAGAAAGTTGAACAGTTGGAACAACAATTGTCAACACAACAACAATTAAATAATCAATTGAATAAGTAGTTGCTTGAAGAAAAACAAAGAATAAACTCAAGCGCAATTCAAAAGCAGAAGGAATTATCAGAAGCATTGGCAAAGTTAAAGACAATGAATGAACTAATGGTGAAAATGAAAGATGAGCAAATCACTCAGCTATCACGTCAAATAGAAAAGTTCAAGAGTCTTCCACAACCTGCCGATTTCAGAACAAAAGCGCTACAAATTAATAAGGCATTGGTGACATAGATAAGACTATTATGTCATAATATTTCTCAGGTTGAGCCCCTTTGTGATATAACAGCATCAATAATCGATAAATCAGTTGATGCTAGATAGGATCTAGAGCAGGTCGATGAGACCCTGACAAATTTTCTTCCTTGGCAAGACACTAGTGAGGGATAGGCAGCAAATCTACCCAAAATCCTAGAATCACACAAGGAAATCCTATTCTTAGAATGGCAGTCTCAGTTGATGAAGGTAGAGAGAGAAGTTTCTAGATGCAGATTATCTACAAGTAACTTAATTGAGTTAATAAATAACACTCTATATCTGTCTAATATGATTTCACAATGTACCCCAGGTAAATTGCTATCAACTAAGACATTGAAGCAAGCATGCAATCAGGAGTTGGAGAAGAATGGAAGGTTAATCATAGGTATTCAAAGTTTAACTTGGGACTCCTATTGTTTGTTCCTAGTAAAACTATACAGCCAGAGAGCCACCCTCAAGTGCCTAACCGATGCGACCGGTTGTATCATTCCCGAGATACATGATGCCACATATTCGGCTCAGCTCCATTCTCGTCTCAGCCGCCCTCCAGAATTGGAACCGATGCTTGCAATCTACCAATTCAGATCAAAGGGAGAAGAGCCGAAGTGATGAATCATGCTACCGACTACCAACAAACCTGCTGTGGAGAAGATATTCAAGATCTAGTTGTACCAATTAAATAGCATTTTATTTTTGTAGTTAGTTAGTTTAATTAGTAATTATAGACCCTTTCACGCATTTAGAAAGGGTCCTCAATTTTTGTATAATACTCAAACCTGGAAGTTGCATTATTGTACTTCCAGTATTCTTTTTATAAAGACTGGGCCATTATTCCAAATTTTAACGAAGAAGCTTTTATGTGGATGTGCACTATTGCCTTGATATGAAAGTATCTCTGAGTTGAAAAAAGGAATTCGAATTGTGATTGATATCGGGAATGATTTAAAGCACATCTGATACTACTATATATGAACTAGTTTCATTCTTCTATGTGAATCGTTATTTGATTACTCTTGCTATCATTGAATATATGTATGTGTTTTCAACAACATTCCTTGTATTTTTCACTATTGGATGTTTAAGGGATGTTATTCTTTTAGTCATATATGTATCAGTGATATATAAATGATAAGTCTAACAATGTTTTATTAATTACTTTGTTCAACTATTTGAACAAAGCAATTATTATATGGATGAATGTCTTCGTTCATCAAATAGAGTCATCTATATGCTTATTTGTGAATAGAGATTATCAAACGTTGCACTTAGAAATAGAAATTTCCCAGGATAGAATAGTTATTCATATTTTTACTTTTTAGATTAAATCATTCATCCATTACCATTTTATTAGAAATCCAATCACTCATCCATCCCCTTTTTATTCATCATTGGGAAACTGGTCCCATTATCTCCAGTCGGAGCCACCACACCAAACAGAAAAGGAGCTGCATTAAGGTCTGGACCGGGTGGTTTTCCCCGATGTTGTTGTAGTGATTTTCGAGGCATCAACATTTTTGGCGCTAAAAGGAGGCCATTAACTATGAATGGCGAGTAAATCAAAACCTATAGACCATTCTGAGAGTAAATCCCCCTCCACCTCACCTTAGACCTCCCGTTTACATTCTAGAACACCAACATTCAAGCGAGAAGAAGAGGAATCAACTACCACTGCTCAATCCCATCATACTCCAGAACGATTAAGTCCGGAGTCTCCTGAAGTTCAGTCTCTCCTCGAGAAAATTCAAGGCTTTTCGATATCACCACAAAAATCTGAAGTATCTCAAGGTAGTGAGACTTTGCAATTCAATCTACCTCACCCTCTCACCAGACTTCAAAGCGGAAAGCTCGGTATTGAACCTACTGAGTTGCTTTACCGAAAAGGAAAAAGGCTAAAAAGAATACTGAAGGATCTGACAGTGAGACCTTTTCTTCATCATCCTCCATTTCATCTTCTCCAGTGCGAAGTTAAACATCTGTTCCCCCATTACATATTGTTGTTCAGCAGGGATCACCAACTTCAATATCCCAACCTATTCAATCTTCAATACCAACTCCTCCCCAAACACCTGGAATTTCATCGGTAATTGTTATTAGTTCTACGATGGCTCAGAATCCATGGAACAGTCTTGGTGCAGTCACTATGCCTGAACCATTACATCCATTACCTGATTATCTTGAGAAATGGTTGCAGAAATTTAATCCAGATGCTGGAACATTAGCCAAAGAACATATTAACAATTTCATGTTATCAGTTAATCTAAAAGGAGTAACAGAAGAAGATGTTGTCATTAGGCTTTTCCCCTACACTTTACAAGGATCAGCTGGGTCTTGGTATTTTTCACTACCCTCTGGATCCATTACTAGCTGGAACATTTTTCAAGAGCAGTTTCTCACTAAGTATGGTGATGATAGATCTTTAGCGACATTAATTAATGATCTTTCGAATCTTAGGATAGAATCTAGAGAACCTATCAAGGAGTTTAACTCCCGATTCAATAAAATCTTGAATAAGATTCCAACCGACTCCAAGCCAAGTGAGCAAATCAGAAGCGAGTGGTATATAACAGCCCTACCTTCAAATATAGCCATTTTTTTAGATAGAGTTACAAAACCAACTTTAGCCGAAAACATGAAAGAAGCGCTTGCTATAGAGAAAAACATTATTGCTTTAGAAAAGAAAGTTGCTCTTGAAGAAAGGAAATCCAAAAAAGTTTCTTTAAAGATGGTTCAAAGAAGAAAACCCCTAAAGATCCATATGATATGGAGGGTATACAAAAGGTCCTCAAAACAATGTCAAATGAAATGGTTGAAATCAAAAAACAAGTAGTAGAAACTCAACAAAAAAGCCATTTAGGAATTTTAAGAAACCTGAGTCAAAACCACTAAATGTTATATCTAATGCAGACTCAGATCCTGAAGAGGAAGAAGAAGATGAAACAATTTTATCATCCGACGAACCTGAAGAAGAGGAAGTTGTCGAATGCCATGGAATGTGGGACTTCATTTTACCCAACTCTGATGCAGAAAAAGAACAAGAAGCTTTCCTTGTGACTACCAAGAGTAAAGGTACTCTTGAACCTGTTTAGTCAATTTAAAAGAAAAGGAGTGCAGGTACCACTACTAAAAAGGAAAAGGTACCCACAAAGAAATCAGTGGCAACAACACCCCAAAATCAACCATCATCCTCAAATATACCTTCAACATCTAAGACGTTGGTAGTTTTAGATTCAATGGATTACAATATTATTGATGATATGAAGAAGACAAAGGCAAACATCACTATGTTTGAACTTAGCAAACTCTAACATCAGCAGAAATTGCTTCTTAAGGAACTAAATGCAGTACCTTCTTCACCTCTTTCTAGTGCTGTGATCTCTAAAGCTGCTAATGATTCAGGTCAACCGCCTTCTGGTAGAATTGAAGCTACTGATCCAATTTTAATCAGAGATAGATCAAATTCCCATACTCCCCCTTCCTCTTGACCTATGAGATCTATAATTGAAATATACACAACTGTTTGATTGACTCAGGGGCATCTTCTAATATAATGCTAGCTTCAGTTTGTTCCAAACTGAACGTTGAACCCCAAAAGTCTGCAATTTATATTGTACGGTTGGATAGGACAAAGGTCCAGGTTTTAGGGGAAATCAACTCTGTAACTATCAGGTTATCAGCTGATCCATGAGTGGTTCAGAGAATTGATACATTAATTGCCGATATACCTAAATTTTATGGTTTAATCTTGAGTAGGGATTGGTCTGAGAAACTCCACGGTTATATTTCTACCGATTGGTCCCATATGTGGCTACCCTATAAAGGAAAGCCAAATCAAATCAAAATCGATCGAGAGAAACATATGACCCATACTGTCACTGAATTTGAATAGGAGAATCAACCAATAGCATTTAATAATATTATTTTGGGAAATTACTCTTCTGAATCATTCTTTGGCAATTTCACTGCCCAACCATCCCCTTTCTCAGTGAATAATTTCACATCCCAAATAGAATTTTTTTCACAAACTGATAGATCAAGATGTGTCAATATTGCTGAGAAAACTGTAAATAAAATTGTTAATAATTCTTTATTTTGGTCACTATACTTTGATGGGTCTAAATCCAGTGAAGGTGCAGGAGCAGGGTGTATTTTAGTTAGCCTTGAAGGAGAAAAAACTATGTTATCATGTAGATTAGAATTTGAATGCACAAATAATAAAACTGAGTATGAGGCCTTAGTTCAAGGACTATATAAAGCTATTGGTCTTAAAGTTCAATATTTGAAAATGTTTGGTGATTCAAAGATTGTCATAAAACAAGTTAGAAATACAATTCACTGTCTTTCTAGTCACCTCAAACACTATCAGTCTTTGGTCAAGGAACTTATATCTCAATTTTTAGCATTCAATATTTCTCCTATCCCTAGATCCCAGAATGCAGGAGCAAAATTGTTAGCTAATGTTTGTTCTAAACTCCTACCTTCCGAAGATTACAGCCCAAACAGATTTTCAGTAGAGTTAATTTTTAGACCATCAATTCCTGACAATGTCACCAATTGGCGAGTGTTCAATCATGACGAAGACATTTTAAATTTCTTAACTTCTGATAAGTCCTACGATGATCAAATCATTGATGAAAGTGATCATGACCTTCAAATGAAGGAAAAGCAGGAAGAAAACTCAATACCGAAACCAATGGTTAAGCTAGAAGATCTCTATGATATTAAAGACGGGTTTAAACAGGTGACCAATTCAAAGCTCCAAAGTTCCACTTTAATATTTGAATTGATAAACCTAGGTACCAAGGAAAACCCTAAAAACATCAATTTGGGATTAGGAATTTCTTTGGAAGAAAGAACAACATTCATTAGGTTATTGAGAAAAAAAATAATATGTCTTCGCTTGGAAATATGATGATTTAAAAACATACGATGCATCAATCATTCAACATACTATTCCAATGCTATCTGAACAAAAACCAGTCCAACAGAAGTTAAGGAAAATCCATCCTAAACTAGAGGGTCAAATAAAATCCGAACTAAATAAACTTTTGAAGGCTAAGATCATTTTTCCTGTCGGACATTCAAACTGGGTCTCCAATATGGTGCCTGTTAGAAAGAAAAATGGCGACATCAGGATTTGCATAGATTTCAGAAATCTTAATAAAGCAAGCCAAAAAGATAACTTCCCATTACCTACCATGGAGCAGATACTCCATTCAGTAGTTGGTTCTGAGTTAATGTCCTTTTTAGATGGTTTTTCAGGATATAACCAAATTTTGGTCCATCCTGATGACAGGCTTAAAACTACCTTCAGAACTAAATGGGGAACCTATGCTTACCAAAAAATGCCTTTTGGACTTATCAATGCAGGAGCTACATTCCAAAGAGCAATGGATATAGCATTCAAAGGATTGATTAATAAAACAATAGTTGTCTATTTAGATGATATTACTGTATTTTCCAAGAAAAGGTCTAATCATTTACATGATTTAAATCAAATCTTTGAACGCTGCAGAAGGTATGGTATCTCGCTCAATCCCAAAAAGTCCTTCTTTTCTCTTAATCAAGGAAAGCTCTTGGACTTCATTGTTTCCAAAGATGGTATTTATATTGATCCAGATAGAATTAAAGAGATTTCTGATATTCCATTCCCTCATAACAAAAAATCCATGCATTCATTTTTAGGTCAAATTAACTTTGTTAAAAGATTTGTTCCAGATTATTTTACCATTGCAAATGATGATTAAGAATAATTTGATGTTTATATGGGGATCTGTAGAAAAAGTGGCGTTTGATTCCATCAAACAATCAATAATTAATGCCCCTGCTTTAAGCACTCCCAATTTTTCAAATCATTTCATACTGTATACTGTCGCATCCACCTCGTCTTATGCAGCAGTGTTGACTCAGATTAATGATCAAAACTTAGAGGCACCAATTTCATTTTATAGTTCAAATCTTCAAGGTGCTGAACTTAATTATTCAGAAGTTGAAAAGCAAGCCTTTGCTATGTGCAAAGCTATCAAACACTATAGACCCTTCCTTTTAAAAGCTCATACAAAATTTATAGTTCCTTTTTCAGCAATAAGACAATTACTAATTCAAAGGGAATTAGGAGAAAAAAGGGCAAATTGGGTCACAACATTACAAGAATATGACTTGGAAATCAAGCCAGCAAAGATTGTCAGAGGCCAAGGTTTTTGCAGGTTATTAGCAGCAACATCCAATATTCAAGAATCAGAAGGTACAAAATACACTGAAGAAATCAATCAGATAAGTATCACTGTTCCTGAATCACAATATGCAGATTTGATCTTCTATTTAAAAAATGGATACACACCTTCTAATCTTATCTATAAAAACAAACATGCCATCAGATTAAAAGCGAAAAACTTCATAATTGTAGATGATGTACTTTTTAGGCGGAATTATGATTCAATTCTATTAAGATGCCTAGAAAACCCTGAAGCACAAAAAGTTTTGTAGGAGCTACATGATGGACTAGCAGGAGGACATTTTGGAGCTGATACAACAACTCACAAAATCATTCATGCTGGATATTATTGGCCCACCTTATTCAGAGATACTCATGAATACATAAGGAAATGCCGAAGTTGTCAAATCTCCAGTGGAAGACAAAGAAAACCAGCTTTCCCTTTGCAACCAGTCAACATTGAACAACCTTTCGAGAAATTGGGATTGGATATCATTGGGGAAATCACTCCACAGTCATCCAAACAACATAAGTATATCCTTACTGCTACTGATTACTTCACTAAGTGGGTTGAAGCAATTCCTCTGAAGACAACAAACTCTGAAGTAACTATAGAGTTTATAGATCAATTCATCATTACCAGGTTTGGTGTCCCAAATGCTCTTGTTTTCGATAATGCATCTTATTTCTCTGGAAATTCTATGTTTGAGTTTGCTATTAAAAGAGGGTTTAAACTGAAATATTCCACGAATTACTATCCATAAGGTAATGGTTTAGCAGAATCTACCAATAAAAATCTCGTCAAAATCATTAAGCGAACTATTGAGCAGAATCATAAAAACTGGCATAAATCTTTGATATTTGCACTATGGGCTGACAGAATAACACAGAAGGCGTCCATAGGTACTTCTCCATTTAATATTGTATATGGGAAAGAAACAGCCCTACCAACCAGTTTATTGCTTCCATCTCTAGCCTTAGTGCAGTTTATTGAAGAAAGTCCCCCATCTTCTATTCAACTAAGACATGATCAAATCTTAAAATTAGAAGAAGAAAGGGAAAAGGCCAAAATTATACATGAAAAACATGAACAAATTATCAAGTCATCTTTTGATTCAACTTCATCTAGTTGAAAACAATTACAAGTTGGTGATCTAGTTTTGAAATGGGACAAAGCCCATGAAGATAAAGGAAAACACACTAAGTTCCAGAAAATGTGGCTCGGACCATTTCAAATTAACGAGAAGATAGGCCATTCTACTTTCATATTGCAAGATCTATCAGGTAAGAGAGATTCTCTTCCTGTTAATGGCCTTATCTTGAAAAAGAGATTCTCTTCCTGTTAATGGCCTTATCTTGAAAAAATTATTCAATTGAGGAGGTAACCCCTTCTCCATTTGTAAATATTCAGTTTTCAACAAAATTTGTGTTCATAGTTTTTAGGATTATTAGGAAATAAAGTTGTAAGATATCTTCCATTGGCCTTTGCTATATTGAAAAAAGTTGCTCAAAAGAAATAGTTTTGATATTTACTTTTAAAATGGAAACCTTAAACAAAAGGAAAATTTCTAGGAAATTAGGTACATTTAGATTCTGAAACCCCATTTTATTTTTGTGAAATCTTCTCGAGATTTAGAAGTACTATAAATCATTTTAATGTTTTCAAAATGGCCAAAAAACGGTTATCAATATAAAAAGAGAAACTGATTCAAATCTTCAACTCTTACCCTGTCATCCATGCTCTCTTAAGGAGAAAATTGTCGATCCCATTCATTAAAGTTTATGATTGCTCAGAGTGTAATTCTAAAATATATTTGATATAAAAGATAAAGTGTCTTATTACAAGCCTGCTTACCATGATCATTGGGGAATAGTTTAACTAACATTACTAATACTGCATACCAAAATAGGGTAATGGCTTATAATTATAAGACAAGGGGTCTCATCATGAGCCAGCTTGTTCAGTTAGATTACAACCAGTGAATGGCATTGTCAAACAGCTGGCCACCAAACCAGGACAATGGCTTTTTATCTTGGAAAATAATGAAAAAGGAAAAGAAATACAAAATATGAAAGCATATTTTTGGATTCATTCTTTTAATTATACTCTGAAATGGATGAGATGATGGACGATTAAATGGTTAAAAGGTATCCCTGTCGAGACTATGAACGTTTGCTGGCAGCAAAGGCTCTACCTATGACAAAGGAGTCATTAAAAAGCTAAGTTGGAAAGGTTCTTTGTTTTATCATTATCAACCAATAAAGGCTAATTTAAAACTTAGAATGTATTTAATTTTAACAAGAGAAGATTCAGAATTTATGTATACCTAGTTATATTAGAATTCTCCACTTAGGTAAGATTTCTATATAAAGAAATTTTAAGTATTTCAACATTTTTCAGAGATAACTGTTTCTCCCAGTGAATCGCCAATTGTTTTGTTGTACAACAACCCCCCATTTCATAAAATTTTTCTTTTAAACTATAATATGAAATGGGTCCCTTTTATAGATGTGTGAATAAAATTGTATCAACTCATCCTTCATCAAGAGGTCCGAAAGAAAAAATACATTATAAACCTTTTGAACAAATATAAATCAGTGTTATAAAATAAATATAGAATTCTTTATTATTGCGATAAAGCGATCGCAAGATCGCATATCACAACAACAAAGGATGCATAATGCACAAACCCATTTGTATACCCTGATCCGGAAAGTGAATAACTATCGGATATCGGGAAAGGCAAGCAAGTGTAACAAAAGGCCCTCCCACTTTTCTCCGATGCGATATCAATATCGAAAATCAGGGAATGTAGCGCACACATGTTAAAGACACCTTTTAAAAACTCTCGATGCGATAAGGTGTATCACCATCGGGGATCGGGGATTTTGCAATGACACAAATATTATTACCCAAGCATTTCTCCGATTCTGATTGCGATAAAGCTAAGTGCAAATTTCAAAACAGATTGAAAAGGCTTGCATATATTATTTTAGATTATTATTAAGAGCCTTCCCATTCCCGATAGCGATTCACTTGTGATTATCTGCCAAAAAAATCAAGTCACGCTTGAATGAATCATTCGGCGAATAAATGATATGATGGGTATTTAAAATGATTGATAGGTTAAAGTGGCCAATTAGTGGAGCAGTTATGCTGAGATCTCCCCTGAGATTGTATCTGCGACAGTATTATTTTAATCTATCATTATTCGTTAATTGATATAACTCTTTCATATTGGCTCTCACCACCTATTCTCTGTATTACATTCATTTTATTCCCTGCGCAGAACTCCGCCGAAGTAACAAATTCAAGCCAAAGGGGGAAGAAATCCAAGAGATTTGCGGCAGCTTCAGCTCCCACAGTAACAAGGCAATCTACCACTGATCCAGGACCAAGCAAGAAAAGATTGATTTCAGACACTACCTGTCTTGGCCTCAGCAACACAGGCTGGCAAAGCATTTATAATCTAATTGAAGCTGAAGAGCCTGAAATGGTATTGGTGCAAGCAACTGCAGATTCAACTAGAAAGTCAGAGGCTTCCCTAAAGGATTTAGCTGACTCCTATCTACATTGAATAGCATCTCGAGAGAAAATTCTTCCATATACAGATGTAGTGCGATGGGCAGTAGAGTAAATCCCCGTTATGAATAGAACATTTTGCACAGTCGACGGGAGAGTCTTAGGCTCGTTCCAACCTGATGATTTGAGAAAAATGTACCACTTGCCTGAACCACAAAAGAAATACAGCAAAGCATTTATGGAGAAGTTCACAAGTGAGAATGAAACTGAATCAACCCCTATTAGGGAATGGAGACGAAACCCCGCAAGGCACAAACACGAATCTTTGGGTAAGTACTCTGTCGATAATGATGTGTAGGATTTGGGGATTACATGATTCTGCAAAATTCACCATTGAAATGGTTCCTCTAATGGAAGTGATAGTCAATAGTGAGATAATGGATTGGGGAAATATATTATCAGATAAGTTAGCCACTGATATTCTTGAGTTTAGAAATAAAACTCACGTGACCGATAGGTCTATTCCTCCATTTTATTTTAGTGCCTATATTTAGATACTCTTTGTTTCAACTTTGAATTTCCTGTGTTGGGGTGGAGATGGACTCCACAAGATCCCATGCCGATTCACATTTACCACCAGAAGCTGTGGAAAGCACACTATAAGGACCACCTGTATAAAATTTGTAATGGTTTTATGTTGTCCATTTACCGTGCCATTTTTGACAAGCTTGCCCCGAAGATTTCTTCACAAGCAGAGATTGACCTAACCGCTCTAGGAAACTGGTTCGAAGAGGATAAATTCACCTACATAAGAGTTTTTGGTAGCCTTGCCAGGCCTCATGTCCTTCCTTTGTACATACTCGACAAGCTGTTGGCTCGAGAATTAGCCTATCAGATTACATCAGTAAGAGCAACCAAGACTCTGAGGACTTTCAAAAAGCAAGTTTGGCCTCCTTTTCCTCTAAGATGCGATGTTTATACTTTGCACGACTATAAGCATGCAGAGAAGGAAGCAGAAAAGATAAATATGCTAAATCTTGCCACCATTCCTAATAGGCGATTTGACCCAAGGAAATTCGTCTACAATGTGCTTGAACAGGCCAAACTCACAAAGTTTGATCATAAGGAAGATGATTTTGATGACTTATTTTCTTTGGCAAAGTCATTATTTCAAGTCCAAGCATTGGCTAAAATGAGATATAATGATGAAGGGCTAGTAGAATTCAATAAACTCAGAGAACAGAGGTTGCAAACTCTGCCTCTGGATTTACTAGCTACTGCACCGACAACACAATCAAGTGAACCTGAACAACGACTCATCGACA
The DNA here is from genome assembly GCA_000404065.3 of Pinus taeda. Taxonomy (NCBI): domain Eukaryota; kingdom Viridiplantae; phylum Streptophyta; class Pinopsida; order Pinales; family Pinaceae; genus Pinus; species Pinus taeda. Next base: position 118,465 of record APFE031380564.1, read on the forward strand.
AACCTCCTGTTGCATCAAAGATTCTCGATACAGATAAAAAGAAAGAGCAGGAGAAAATACAGGAGGAAGAGCATAAAAGGGAGTAAGATAAGGGCAGTGAAAATGTCAATGTGGATACCCAGATTGATTCAAAACTACTCCAAGAATGGCAGCAATTTGACTCCATCATAAGCAATCTTGAAGGTCCAAAAGGTGCCAATACATCCAAAGCAATAGATACACATGATACAACGTCAACAAAGGTTTCGAGTGAAGGAACCAGCAACCTACCCCTAGTACAAACTTAGAAATAATTCCAAAGGATCCCTCGGATCAAATCATTTTGCAGGTGGAGGAAATACCTCCATTAGATGTCTTTTACAGTCCAAAACACAGGGCTGTAGTGAAACGACAACAAAAAAGGAGAAGGCTTGATCAACCTTCCCTGTTTCCAGAACAAACAGAGACAACCAATGTAGTTTGGAAAGAAGAGTTTGATCCTTCTGATGGCCTAACGAAGCTTTCCCAGTATGCCGAAGCTTATTCGGCAGCTACTATGGACAAGGCATCGGAGGTGAGTAATCTGCTTAAAGAAAATGACCAGGCAATTATTTTGTTGAAAACACAGCTGTCTGAAGCACAATAGAAAGTTGAACAGTTGGAACAACAATTGTCAACACAGCAGCAATTAAATAATAAATTAAATAAGCAGTTGCTTGAAGAAAAACAAAGAATAGACTCAAGCGCAATTCAAAAGCAGAAGGAATTATCAGAAGCATTGGCAAAGTTAAAGATGATGAATGAACTAATGGAGAAAATGAAAGATGAGCAAATCGCTCAACTATCACTTCAAATAGAAAAGTTCAAGGGTCTTCCACAACCTGTCGATTTCAGAACAAAAGCGCTAAATTAATAAGTCATTGGTGACATAGATAAGACTATTATGTCATAATATTTCCCAGGTTGAGCCCCTTTGTGATATAACAACATCAATAATCGATAAATTAGTTGATGCTAGACAGGATTTGGAGCAGGCCGACGAGACCCTGACAAATTTTCTTGCTTGGCAAGACACCATTGAGGGACAGACAACAAATCTACCCAAAATCATAGAATCTCACAAGGAAATCCTATTCTTAGAATGGCAGTCTCAGTTGATGAAAGCAGAGAGATAAGTTTCTAGATGTAGATTATCTACAAGTAACTTAATTGAGTTAATAAATAACACTCTCTATCTGTCTAATATGATTTCACAATGTACCCCAGGTAAATCGCTATCAGCTAAGACATTGGAGCAAGCATGCAATCAGGAGTTGGAGAAGAATGGAAGGTTAATTGCAAGTATTCAAAGTTTAACTTGGGACATCTATTGGTTGTTCCTAGTAAAACTATACAGCTAGAGAGCCGCCCTCAAGTGCCTAAACGATGTGATCGGTTGTATCATTCCCGAGATACATGATGCCACATATTCGGATCAGCTCCATTCTCGTCTCAGCCGCCCTCTAGAATTGGAACCGATGCTTGCAATCTGCCAACTTAGATCAAGGGGAGAAGAGCCGAAGTGATGAATCATGCTGCCGACTACCAATAAACCTGCTGTGGAGAAGATATTTAAGATCCAGTTGTACCAATTAAATATCATTTTACTTTTGTAGTTAGTTAGTTTAATTAGTATTTATAGACCCTTTCACGCATTTTGAAAGGGTCCTCAGTTTTTGTATAAGACTCAAACCTGGAATTTGTACTATTGTACTTCCAGTATATTTTTTATAAAGACTGGGCCATTATTCCAAATTTTAACAAAGAAGCTTTTATGTGGATGTGCACTATTGCCTTGATATGAAAGTATCTTTGAGTTGAAAAAAGGAATTCGAATTGCGATTGATATTGGGAATGATTTAAAACACATATGGTACTACTATCTATGAACTAGTTTCTTTCTTCTATGTGAATCGTTATTTGATTACTCTTGCTATCATTGAATATATGTATGTGTTTTCAACAACATTCCTTGTATTTTTCACTATTGGATGTTTAAGGGATGTTATTCTTTTAGTCATATATGTATCAATGATATATAAAGGATAAGTGTAACAATGTTTTATTAATTACTTTGTTCAACTATTTGAACAAAGCAATTATTATATGAATGAATGTCTTTGTTCATCAAATAGAGTCATCTATATGCTTATTTGTGAATAGAGATTATCAAATGTTGCACTTAGAAATAGAAATTTCCCGGGATAGAATAGTTATTAATATTTTTAATTTTTAGATTAAATTATTCATCCATTACCATTTTATTAAAAACCAATCACTCATCCATCCCCTTTTTATTCATCATTGGGAAACTGGTCCCATTATCTCCAGTCGGAGCCACCACACCAAACGGAAAAGGAGCTGCATTAAGGTTCGGACTGGGTGGTTTTACCCGATGTTGTTGTAGCGATTTTCGAGGCATCAACAAGTCCTTAAAGGAAAACCAAACTAAGCGTTGGAATAAAACACTACTTTCATTAACTAAGAATCTGTCTTCACATTAGGAGACTGCAAAACTTTCTTCAAAATACAAAACTAATCTTGCTTTCTATTCTTCCCCTTTCCCCTCTCTATTTGGCTATTCGAGCCTCTTATTTATAGATAGAGTGGGGAGTAGTCTCCTTGGCAGGAGGGTTGTTTTTCCCTCCAAAATGTCCTAGAAAAGGGGATCTTGCTCCTAGTCCACCTTGCAACAATAGGAAGGGGCATTAAATGCCCTGAGCTAGCTAAGTTTAGGCCCTCTTGCTACAAGAAACAAGTCCCAAAAATATCTCCAATGTTGGATCTATTGGAATTTGCTCAATATCTCTTCAAATACTACACAATAAACATGTTAATGAACATAAAATATGAAAACCACATTGAACTCTTCTAGGAACCCATTAAGCTAGGAAAATGTATCATTAAGTGCAAAAGGTGGGTTCAAACATATTTTTTATGTGCTTAGGAGTGGATTGATGGCCCTTATAATTTACATATTGGAGGCCCATCACTAAGATCTTGAATCAAGTGAGGAGGTAATTTGTGTTGTCCTATACTACCTATCCAAAGGTAAAGACTGATTTAATCTTTACCTTTTCCCACTTTCAAAATGAACAATTACCAACCAAATGAGAAACTGGATTCATAGCTTTCCAAATGATTAAGGCAACATGTATCTAGTTTTCTATGTTCTTACACAATCCTCTACTACAACTAGGGAGATGTAATTTCCTCTAATTACTTGGATCCACGTTCTTTTTCTTTGTAATAACCTCCACACAAATTTTGTAGCTAAAGCCTTGGAGAAGAGAAAGGGATTTTTTAGATCCCATCCTTTTGGAAAAAACTAATTCCAATAGGCCTTTACAAGTCATTTATTTTTTTAATTTCATGACCAAATATATTTGTAGCACAATTTTCTAATTATCTTCAACACTCCTTTTGGAACCCAAGCCAACGAAATATAGTATATTGGTATTACTTCCAGTACAAATTTAAGAAGTAACATTATGCCCCCTCTAAATAGCCACCAATTGCATTAGGTGTTTATTTTCTTCTCCACTTTGGAAATGAACCATTTCTAGTCACATTTTTATACATGTTATGTTTTGAATGGAATCGTAGAAGTTTTCAACACTTGTCTAAATCAATCTCCTACTAGGGAAAGAAGTGGGGAAAATATCCTTGTTCTTGTTTAGATATACCACATATTGATTTGGTTCTTCCTTGGTGAAGGTCATAGATATGGAACTCAAAGAGGTCATGCTGCTATTGGATCACACCACTGACATTCCCTCCAATGTGCCTGACCACGTGTCATTCCTTCATCATTAATGGTAGTCTACTCACACCAGTTATCGATTTTTCGTAGAAGTAAGTGGGAGATGTTTGAACTAGTAAATTTGTCAAGATTTATAATTATATATGTAGCTTGACAGAATAAATCCAATTTTTATTTTTATTTTTTCAACTATCATTCTAGTAGCTTCATAGAAAATCAAATATTGTCCACAAACAAGAGATGTGTTATACTACAAGTTGGACGAATGCATATCCCATTGAAATTACCTTTTTATGATTTATATTTTATTAATACATTCAATTCTTTGTGTATTAGAAGGAGAAGGAAAGAGAAAAAGGGGAATCCATATTTGAGACCCCTACCTAGTATGAATAAAGGGGAGGCGACCCCATTCGTTAGTAGCAAAAGACACAATATTAATATATCTCATCACCCAAACCACAAATTTATGATATAAACCTAAATGAATAAGAATCTATCTCAGACAAAGCCAATTTACCCTATCATAAGCTTTGGAAAGGTCCACTTTGATTACTAGTGGTATTTTATTTTTGGTCTTGATCAAGCGTAAGCTTTCTTGTTCTATCTCAATTGCCTCGCGAATTTTCCTTCCCTCTACAAACCCAAATCACTCACTAGAGATTTGTTTTGATATACCATTTTTATTCTTTTGAAAATAACTTATGTGATGATTTTATAAATAGAATTACATAAGGGTGTTGGCCTAAATTTTTAAAATGATGTTGGATTGTACTCCTTAAGGATGAAGGACATAAAGGTAGTGTTATAGGCCCCAAGAAATTTGTTAGTGTTTCTAGTGGCCTCCACCACCATTATTAAATCTTCTTGTACAAAATCATAACATTCTAAGAAGAATTACACAAGGATGTGATTATTCCCTAGACTTTTATCCCTTTGGAAGCTATGTAAAATGTAATTTTGCTTTCTCCACTTCTTTCATTAGTTCCATATTGTCCTCGTGATTGAGGGAGTTATGAAAAGAGTTGGAAATCATGAGTAATTCAACATTTGTAGCCCAAAATTCATCTCTAAATAGGTTTGATAAATAATTAGATCCATCTACAATATCCCTAAAATTTGTTTCCCATCTATTGTTCCATTCATCCATTTTTCAATCATAGTTAGTGGTTTTCATACTATTAGCATATATATGAAGGAACTTGGTATTTTCATCACTTTATTGTAGCCACATGGTCCATTATTTCTCTTTCTCCAACAAGATTTTCCTATTTTTTTTTCTTCCAAGATCTTGAGCTCCACCTTTTGAGCCTCATTCAAATAGCCAAATCCTTCACAATTTAAAGTGTCTCCAAATATTCTTCCATTCTTTGAGAAGCTTATCATATTTTTTCCTTTTATCCTTTACCCATTGGGCCTCTATCTTATATTCCTCTTTTAAATTTTGGTGAAATTGATTACGTTCATATTCTCTTAAGGTTGTATCGTAGGGTTTCCAACAAGCTTTAATATTGTTTACAAACTCCTTCATCTTTCACCATTTTGGATTTAGTTTGAAAGGGCTAGTTTATTTTTCCTAAGTAATAGCCACTTCTAATACAACTAGATTATGGTCATATTTGTTCCATAAGGTGGCCCACTATTTTACTTTAGTAACTTCATTTATACAACCTCCAAAGATTAAGAATCGATCAAGCCTCTTAGAAATTCAATCATCCCATCTTCTCTTGTTCCTCCAGGTGGGAGTCAAATTTGTCGGTTCAATGTCCAAAAAACTTACTTCTTCCATTTTCTTATGAAATAACCTAAAATACAATCTATTTATGCCACAATCCCCCATAATTCCAAGGCTTATAACATAAAATTTAGGTCTCCCCTTATCATCCCAAAGCCCCAAATACATTACAATTTGAAGAACTTATGCCTATATACCAAACCATTCAAGTAAGGACCATACCGAGTCAAAACAAAGATCTCTTTCTCCATATTTAGAGAGAAAAGTGATACCCCTATGCATGTAGGAAAATCATAGGAGTTAGTAAGGCTATAAGAGAACCTATGAAAACCAATTATGCTCCCATTAAATGCCCTGACAACATCAATAAAAATGGAACTCCCACCCATTTCTTGATTTTGTGAGTTAATAGGGTATTTTCTCCCCATCATTCATAATTTCCCAAAGTAGGATAATAATGGATTTCAAGGCCTCTATAAGCAACTTGATGGCAAATTTCTTTGAGGGATTGGTTATCCCTTAGTAGTTTAGGGTTAGGAAGATTATTTTAGACACTCACAAGGGGAATTTTCTTTAAGAGCCCCTACCAATGATAATTATCTTCCACATCTAATCTCTAAGGATGATTGTTTATGTATCATGGACATGTATGACATCCTCCCTCTCTAGTTTGGTTTTTAGTCTTTCTTAACAAGAAACCTTGGCTTCATTGCCACCTTCTCTTATGAACCAGGTCAAGAAAAGATAGAAGAGATAGATCAACGCCTTAGAATTCAGCCTCTTCGAGGGGGAAACCTCCTTTACATTACATAAATGAACAATTCTTGGATGATACAAATGACAAAACCTCCTTTATATATATAGGAGCCTAAGGAGTCATAATATAACCTAGACGACCTAACAATAATAATATAAAGCCACAAAAATAACAATAGAGGGATTCTACGGGGCACAGTAATAACAATATGGGGGCAATAGGGGCACAACAATATTAATAAGGGGTACAACTACAATAGTAATGGGGTAATCACTAGTATTATAGGGACCCAACAAATTACCCCATAGTTGTGATATGATAATCGGCCCCTGAGCATGGAAGGGTTGTGATGCGATATTTGAAATCACAAATCACAATCGCAGACCACAAAAAATAAAGTCTGCATATATAAGACTGTCGGTACTTCGCCGATTGCGAATTGCGAAAGGATCTTGGATGCCATAAGTTTATTAGTTCTGGTTAATAATTCCGTCGGGTTTGCCATATCACAATCACACATCTTCTCGCCACGTTCACAAACCATAAGCCGCTGGTTTTGGCCGATTGCAATTTGTGATGGGACAATTGGTGTCGACAGATTATGGACCACCGCGCGGTGAAATTTTCACTCAGTTAGCACTTTTTGGAGCTATTTTGTAAGATCATGCCAGATTTGGAGCAATTTGTGGAGCAAATAGTGGGAAAACTAGAAGAGGTCAAAACTTCTTCATTTTTCTCCAAATTGGATGCAAAAAGAGGCTAGATAACCATTTTTGGACATTCTGGTCTCACTCGAGTAGGTTTCAGAAGTATTTGAGCATTGTAAACACATGTTTTTACACTTTTGAGAATAATAGAGAGGCCCAAGCCATTGGAAGCTGGACCAAGGAGACGTAACCCAAGAGGGGTGAACTCCTTTATCATGTTCCTGTTGTAATGTGTTTTTGATGTTGTTTTATACATGTTTATGCTGCTTGTCAATCTCTTATTTATGTTAATTTCATATAAAATTAACATAAAAAAACTCATCATTTCACTTGCAAAAAATCATGAATCCTTAAGCACAATCAAAACATTTTGTTTCTAATCTGAGGAGGATCTTAACACAACAATTTAATATTCTAAATCAAATAATTTTGGTATAAGAGCTTAAGGTTTTCTTTGTGAAAGAAGGATTTAATTGTTTGCAAGTTTATGTCATGCTTACAAGGTTAAAACTCAAAATAAGAGAAGGGAAGCTGGTTGGAAGCCTTGAAGTTGGGTCAAGGGGAAGGAGAACAAGGTGTCCACAATATTCAACACCATTTCAACCTCAAGTTGTAGTGGAGACACCAAAGGTCATGTTTCATGAAGGAGAACCTACAAACCTGACAAAAGATGAGAAGAACTTCAGAAATGATTTCTTTGATATGACAGAGATGGTGAAGGTCCTCTATGAAGAGAGGAATACGAGGTTGCAAGGGGAAAGTTCCAAACCTCCCAAAGGAGAAGGCTCTTCAGGAGGAGGTAATGGAAATGGAGACAAACCTCCACCCTATCTACCATCTTCTTTGTCACAAGCATCTTCACCCTCTTACACTAGCACAACCCTTACTCATACTCATCATCATACTTCAAAAGGAACTGGTAAATTAGCTTTTTAAAAATTGATGTCAAATTTGAGTTGCCCATGTATAATGGATAAGTGAATGCAGAGAAGCTTGATAATTAGACTCGTCAATTGGAGGTCTATTATAGGATTCAAAACCTTCAAGAGGATGACATAAAGATTCAGTTAGCTTCCTTGAGAATGGAGGGTGAAACACTAGTAATGTGGGACTCAAAGACCCAAGAGGAGATTTAAAACAAGGTAAGATCTCAATTTCTTGGAATTATTTCAGTGCTTCAATCAAAAGACAATTCTACCCTCTAGTTTATATGCCGAAATCCATCATGAATTGGTAGAAATTTAGACAGCTTAAAGGTCAAAATGTGCAAGATTTCACCCAAGAATTCAGAAAAGGTCTTTGATGTTAGGTGTATATTTGTAATCACCAGACACATTGCTGAAGTACATAGGGGATTTACACAACTACCTTAGGCATACTATCTTAATGTTTAATCCCAATAATCTAGATCATGTGTGTGTGCAAGCCACTCATCTTGAGGCAATAGGAAAAAACACCCTAGAAGAAGGTAGTAGAAAACCATTTAAGAGTAAAGGAAAGGAAAAGATTTTCAAAGGGAAGGCAAAGAAAAATGCATCTATCAAAAAAGGAGAGAAAATTACATGCAAACATTGTTCCAGAGAGTGTCACGATGAAGCTCATTGTTGGAAACTTTATCCTAAAATGAGACCAAAGAAAAACAAAAAGAAGGGAAAATAAAAAACAACTGCAACCACTCAACAGGATTTGGGATCCGATTTAGGTGATGAAACTAAAATCACTTCCATGGGGTTAAAAGGAAAAGAATCCATTGCTAACATTAGTTCTTCAAACTCAAAGATTGAAGCTCCAAACGAAAAGAGGAGAATATAAAATTTTCACATAAGGGTGATATAAAAAAAAAACAATATTGATATGTTGTTCGATAACCCTCTCAAGCCAATCTTATCTCTGAAAACATTGTCAAAAGTTTAAATTTTGAAACCATTCCACATCATAAACCATATCCACTTGGATGTGTGTGTGACAATGTGCAATTGCAGGTTACGAGAAAGTGTAAACTAAATTTTTCCATTACTGCAAATTTCATAGATGAAGTGGAGCTTGACATTGTGTCGTTAGATATCTATGGCATAATTTTGAGCAGTCCATACCTTTATGATAGAAAATCTATCTTCCATAGACATGAAAACAAATATAATTTATTCAAAGGTGGATTAGAATATATTGTGAGAGATCATAGCAAGAAAATAAATCTTTCACTTGTAAAGGTAGGGCAGATGAAAAGATTAGTGAATTCTAGCAAGAATTTTGTGCTTCTAATGATCAAACTCAAGGATGATGTTGATAATGAAGCTTTTAAAGGTTGTGATTCGATTTTGAAATCTGAATTTGTTGACGCAGTTAACCAATAAGACGAGATGTTTTAGGATCCAAAGGGATTACCTCCCAAGAGAGGAATCCACCATGAGATACAGTTGCAACAATATTATCCTCTTCCTAACATTGGCACGTACAGGATGTTAGTGATGGAAAGAAAAAAAATTAAGAAGCAAATTCAAGAGTTTTTGAACAAATGGATCATTAGACCATCTTCCTCTTCCTGTGGTTCACCTATTTTCTTGGTTCCAAATAAAGATGGAACATGGTGCATGTGTGTGGACTTTCATGCATTTAACAAAATTAAGGTAAATCATCATTACCCACTACCTAGAATAGATGATTTACTTGATCAATTAAAATATGCAAAGTATTTTACTAAGTTGGATTTAAGAAGTGGCTACCATCAAATTAAAATAGTTGAAGGAGACATTTGGAAGAAAACATTCAAAACAAAACAGGGTTTGTTTGAATGGCTAGTTATGTCGTTTAGTTTATGTAATGCTCCCACTACATTAATGTGTGTGATGAATGATGTGTTGAGGCCATTTATTGATGAGTTTGTCATAGTACACTTAAATGAAATATTAATTTTTAGTAAATATCGTGATGAACATGTCATGCATGTAAGAAAGGTACTTGATGTCTTGAAAAAAGAACAGTTGTATCTTAAGATATCAAAGTGCAAGTTTGGAAAAACTTCTTTAGTTTACTAGGGTCATATTGTTGGAGGAGGTGAGTTGAAAATAGATCCCTCTAAGGTTGATGTCATTGTGAATTGGCCAAGGCCCAAGACAGTTATGGAGGTAAGAATTTTTTTGGGAGTAGCCCAATATTGGAGGAAATTCATTGCTAAGTTTTTTGTTATAGCAGCTCCTTTGCATGCATTGACAAGCGTGAAAAATGTTTTCAGTGGGGAGGCAAACAACAAAAGGCCTTTGATGCATTGAAGGAAAAAATTAGTACAAATTGAATACTTGCACTTCTAGACTTGAGACAGTCGTTTGAGACTCAGACTGATGCTAATGACTATGCTATGGATGCAATCCTCATGCAACATGGTAAGCCTATCTGTTTTCATTTGGAAACTTTTAATGGTGCAGTGATTAACTATCCTACATATGACAAGGAATTTTATGCATTGGTGCAAAGTGTGAAAAAATGGAAACACTACTTGATGGGTAAGGAGATGGTCATTCACACTGATCATCATCCATTGCAATACCTACAATCAAAATCAAAGTTGCAACAATCAAGGCACTTTCGATGGATGATTTTTCTTCAACAATTACACTTGGTAATCAGGTATAAGAAAGATATCTACAATAAATTCATTGATATGCTTTCTATGCCTATGGTTAGTGTAACTACTTTAATCAAGCATAATTTTATTTTACATGAAAGTTATATTGAGCAATATGCATCAGATAATGACTTTCAAGATGTTTATGCAAGCTTGAGTCAAGGTAACCAAGTAGAGGAATTGGATTATCATTTGCATGATAACTTGTTGTACCATCTTGGAAAGCTTTGTATTCCATAGGGAGAAAGAGTTAACATCATAAGAGAGGCACATACTTATCTTATTGTTGGTCATTTTAGTGTAAGTAAGATGATGGTACATCTACAGAGGTATTTTTATTGGCCTCATATGCTTGAAAGCGTGTCTTGTTTTATTAAAGGATGTTCATTATGTGCAATTAGTAATCCTAGCAATAGGAAGTTAGGATTGTACACACCACTTCCTGTTCCTACACAATCGTGGGAGAGTGTTTCTATGGATTTTGTAGGAGGTCTTCCATTGTCAAAAAGAGGCCATGATTATTTGTATGTAGTTGTGGATAGGTTCAACAAAATGTGTATTTTGATGCCATCTAAAAAGAAATTTACAGCTGAACAATCTGCTCAATTATTCTTTCAAAATGTTTAGGTGCATTTTGGATTGTCCACATGCATTGTTAGTGATCGGGATTCTTTCTTTGTTGGGAATTTTTGGTCAAGCTTGTGGGGATTCATGGACACTAAATTGAAAAAGAGTACAACCTTTCATCCAAAAATAGATGGTCAAAAAAAAGTGCTAAACAAAACAGTGATACATCTTCTTCGTGGGTATTGTAGCAAGCATCCTAAGTTGTGGGATGAACATTTGCACTATATTCAACATGGTTACAACCGAGCAAAGCACTCTTCAACTCAAAATTTTCCATTTGACGCATGCTTGGGATACTTTCCTAAATCTCCTTTGGATTTTATCTTTGGAAAAGATGTTCTTATTGAAGGTCATAGCGACATAGACAAAGCAAGAAAGTGCATTGAACAAATCCAATTAGTACACCAGAAGGTTCAAGAATAGTTTGAGAAAAGCCAAGGAGAGTAAAAAGCAAGGCACAACGAGCATCGTCAAGATCACAAGTTCCAAGTTCATGATGAATTTTGGCTTAACATTAAAAAAGAGAGGCTCCAAGGAGAAGGTAAAAAGCCAAAACCAATTAGATATGACCCATTCAAATTTTTGGAAAAGATTGGTAACAATGCCTTCAGGTTGGATTTGCCTTCATATGTGCAAATTTATGATGTTTTTTATTGTTGATAATTTAAGGTTGTATGAACCTAATTTGATTGAAGATCAAGGAGAGAATATTCAAGTTCCATCTATTGAATACTTTTCTCTAGAATCCTTTGATGAGCTTCAACAAGACACTATACTTGACAGAAGAACAAGGACATCAAAAAGGGGAAGTATCGATTATCTTCGGGTGGGGCTCAAGGGTACAAATCCTTTAAAATCTAAATGGATAGAGGTTAGAAAGGTGAGGGAACTGTACCCTCACATTCCGAACAATTAAAAGTGATCCTTTTGGGGTCCAAAAGGCTTCCAGGGGGAGAAGTGATCAAGTGCTCAAAATTAGGCTCAAAACATAAAGTGTCAGAAGATCTATAAACTTAGCTTCATATCAAAGAGCTCGTCATCCTGATTCCAATGATCTGAATGACACTCGAATCCATGCTCGTATAAAGAAGTTAGAGCAAGTCAAATTTTAGGTTTGACTTGGACATATGGCAGGAAACGATAATGTGGCAGGGATCTTCAGTGAATGGGGAAACACCAAGTGGTAGGCTGTCATTGGCCACCACATTTTACAAATCGCATGTCGCAGGTGGGTCGATGTTGAAAATTAGCCCCAAACAAGATAGTGTGCGATGCGATAATCGCAATCGCACATCAAAATAGGGTAAGCAGAAAGGCATTAAAGATTCATCCCTAATAGTTGTGATGCAATGATCAGCCCCTGAACAGGGAAGGGTTGCGATGCGATAATCACAATCGCACACCACAAAAAACAGAGTCCCGCATATATAAGACCATTGGTACTCCACCGATTGTGAATTGTAAAATAATCAAAGATGCAATAAGTTTATGAGTTCTTGTTAATAGTTCCATCAGGTATTCCATATCGCAATCGCATATCACCCTGTCACATTCATAAACCATAAGCCACTGGTTCTTGCCAATTGCGATTTGTGATGGGACAGTCGGTGTTGATAGATTATGGATCGTCGCACGGTGAAATTTTCGCTCAGTTAGCACTTTTTGGAGATAATTGGTAGGATCATGCTGGATTTGGAGAAATTTGTGGAGCGAATAGTGGGAAAACTAGGAGAGGTCATAACTTCTTTAGTTTTCCACCAAATTGGATGCAAAAATAGGCTAGATAGCCATTTTTGGACATTCTGGACTCATTGGAGTAGGTTTCAAAATCATTTGAGCTTGTAAACACATCCTTTTACACTTTTGAGCATAATAGAGAGGCCCAAGCCATTGGAAGCTGGACCAAGGAGACGTGGCCCAAGAGGGGTGAACTCCTTTATCATGTTCTTGTTGTAATTTGTTTTTGACGTTTTTATGTACATGTTTATGCTGTTGTTCAGTATCTTATTTATGTTCAATTTATCATAAAATTAACATAAAAAAACTCATCATTTCACTTGCAAAAATTCACGAATCCTTAAGCACAATGAAATCATTTTGTTTCTAATCTAAGGATGATCTTAGCACAATAATCTAAATATTCTAAATCAGATCATATATCTACATGAAAAAACATATTTTATATATCTCAATGAATACCCTTTTGTACATGCAACATGTGTTCTTTTTCTAACACAGTGACCCTTCAATGCACATAACCTTTCCAAGAAACAATCATGTGTTATTTTTCTCGTATGAATGAGATTCATATGGATGTTCTAAGAAAAAAATATTTATTTTTCATCAATCAACGAGCTCACAAAATAGAAGAAAAGATAGATCAACAACTTCAAAATCAGCCTCTTCAAGGGGGAAACCTCCTTTACATTACACAAATGAACAATTCTTGGATGATACAAATGAAGAAACCTCCTTTTGATATATAGGAGTCTAATGGGTCACAATATAATCAAGTCGACATAAGAATAATAATATAAGGGAACAACAATAACAATAGCGGGCTTCTATAGGGCACAATAATAACAATATGGGGACAATAGGGCATAACAATAACAATAAGGGCTACAATAACAATAGTAATGGGGGATTCACTAGTATTATAGGGACCTAACATGCCCCTCTCCTTCAAAAAAGTGTTGTCCTCAATGCATGAGTAGTTCTGGATGATTTTGTATAAAATTCTCACCCTCACATGTGGAATCTTCAATGGGTAAGTTCTTCCACTTTATGAGATACTCCGAACTTGATTGATTTTGTAGCTATTGAGTTCTTGCTTCTATGAATACTTCATGTTCCAATATGATTTTTCCTTCCTCATCAAGTTTTGGCAATATTGTTTGAACTGGGAGTTTGTCACCTATAACCTTCTTTAAGCATGAAACATGGAAAACTAGGTGCACTCGAGAAGCTACAGGAAGCTCCGATTTGTATGCCATAGTACTAATCTTTTGCAACACCTTGTATGGACCATAATACTTTGGTGATAATTTATTATCCTTCTTAGCTTGCTTGAGGGAAATTTGTTTATATTGTTGTAGCTGTAGGAATACCCAGTCACCTACATCAAAACTTCTTTCACTGCGATGTTGATCTGCCTGCTGTTTCATTCTATTCTGCACCAAAGTGAGGTTATCCTTTAAGAGTTGGAGAAATTGTTGTTGATGCTCGATGTGATCTTCCACTGCTTGAAATTTATAATTTTCTCTTAAATATGATGTGATGGACAGTGGATGATATCCATAAAGTGCCATAAATGGGGTCATTTTTGCTACAGTATGGAAGGAAGTGTTACACCACCATTCAACCAGAGGTAACCATTTGACCCATTGTGTTTGTTTATCAGATACAAAGAAATGAACATATCCTTCCAAACATTTGTTTACTATCTCAATTTTCCCATCAGTTTGAGGAAGATAAGATGAGTTATGAGCTAACTGAGTACCAAGGCAAGAAAATAATTTTGTCCAAAAATTTCTAGTGAAAATGGGATCTCTATCGCTTACAATAATCTTTGGGTTTCCATGTAGCTTTTGAATTATTTCCATAAATGTAGTAAAAATTGTACTTGCTTTAAATGGACGCGATAATGCACAAAAGTGTGCATACTTGGTAAGTCTGTCAACTACCACCATGATGACACTCTTTCTAGACTTGGGTAAACCTGTGATAAAATCCATTGGAACCTCCTGTCAACGTTGGCTTGGAATGGATAAAGGTTGTAATAGACTTGGGGTATTAATTGTTTCAACTTTATTTTGTTGGCAAACCAAACATTCTGCCACAAACTTTTAAATATCCAATTTAAGCCCATCCCAAAAAAATTCCTTCTTAACCCTGTGGTATGTTTTTAAAAATGCTCAGTGCTCTGTTAAGGGAGAGGTGTGCAATTCCACAAGAACCTTTTGTTTGAGTTGGGAATTCTTACATATGTATAAGCGATATTTGTACCATAACGAATCATTTTTCTAGCTAAACATATCAGATGTATTGGTATCTTGTTGTAAATTTTGAATAAGTGCCCACACTTCTTCATAATTCTTCCATTCATCCCTTTCTTCGTTTATCCAATCCGGTTGGATAATAGAAATGGCGCAAAGCAATGCTTCCACATCCTCATACTTTCTTAAGAGTGCATTTGCCACAACATTTTTCTTCTGTTTTTTGTAGATAATTTCAAAGTTATAAACCAACATTTTTGTGACCCATTTTTTCTACTCTTCTAAAGATGATCCTTTTCCTATAAAGTATTTAAGACTATCATGATCTGTTTTTACCTTGAAGTGTCTTCCCATTAGGTAGTGTCGCCATTTCTTAAGTGCATGTAGTATTGCCAACATTTCCTTCTCATAAATAGCTTTGTGTAAATACTTTCCTTTGATTGGAAGACTTTAAAAAGGAATGGGTCTTTCTTCTTGCATTAAAATAGCACCAATTCTATTTCCTGGGGCATCACATTCCACAATTAAAGTTTTTGTGAAGTCTGGCGTAGCTAAGACCGGTGCTTGACACATTGCCTCTTTAAGATGTTCAAAGGTTTTCGTTTCTTCTGGAGTCTATGAAAATGCATCTTTATTCAATAATGTTGTTGGAGGTGCTGCTATTCTCCCATAATTCTTAAGAAAATTTCAATAATACCCTATCAACTCGAGAAATCCTTGTAGATGCTTTATGGATGTGGGGATTTTCCATTCCTTAATGGCTTTAATTTTTCTAGGGTCTACCTTAACACCTTCATGAGATACAATATGACCCAGATATTCCACCTCTTGTACTCCAAAGAAACATTTGGAGATTTTTTCATATAATTGTTTCTCCTCGAATAGTTTGAGAACCCTATCAACATGTTGAACATGATCCTTCCAAGACTTGTCGTCTTTCAAACCTTCCTTCAAAACTTTGACGTCTTTCTTAAAATCTTCAATGTTATCAGTCTTTGAATCATGATCAACATTTCTTTTGTCCTCATTATGAATTTCCTCTACTACCTTTTCGCCATTAGGGAGCCTTTCTTGTAGCAACTTTTTCAAACCCTCCTTCCAACCTTCCATGTCTTTCCTTAAACCATCCATCTTAGCTTCTGTTACTTTTTGTGAGAGTGAAATTTGTTGCATTTGGTCTCGTAATTTAGATATATCATGCATTTCTTCCTCTTCTTCATGAGTCATGCTAGAGCTTTTAGGTTTCTTACTAGGTGTTTCCATTTTCTTTCTTCAGGGCATCAATTAATGATAATAATTCTTCACTATGCCCTTTGAATTCCTTCAAACTAATTTTTCAAACGAAACCTAAAAAAAAATAAAAAATAAATAAATAAATAAAACTACACCCCTTTTTTCACATTGTAGGATCTTGATATTGAATCTATTGTATCTCTGTAATTTCGGATCTCCAAGGTCTAAAATTATGTCCTGGGGTAGCCCTCTGACTCATGTTTCTAACCACACAAGTCTGATCAATATTGGATTCACCAAGGAAGCATTATGGAAAATTTCCCATGATGACTTGATTATAGACTGGTTCAGTAGAACGAAATTGTACAAAGTACCACGTGGCATTGTTTCAATCTTAGGATGTGAAACTAATACAAAGAAAACTAAAGGCCATCTTGTTTCTATAACTTCTTACAAAATTTCAATCTGATGCTCAGAAAGAAAAAAAAAAAAAAAACTTATGACGATTTTCCCTAGGTCACTTGTTTGATATATAATTCGCTATCCTGCAAAAAACCCCTAATTTCCTTAGATCATATCTCTGAAAATATAGCGAGAAAAGTTATGAAATTTTGACCTGAGGTGTAGAGTGATTTAAGCTCAAATGGGTTTTTTCTAGCTTATGAAACATTGTAGAAAAAAACGTTATAGAGAAAATTCCACGATGACCTGCTTGGAGCAGCAAAACGCTAGTATCCAAAGCTCTGATACCAAATGTTATGCAACCAACTCACAAAACATAAGAAAATATAGATCAATGCCTTCAAAATCAACCTCTTTAAGGCGGCGACCTCCTTTACATTACAAAAATGAACAATTCTTGGATGATACAAATGACAAAAACTCCTTTCTATATATAGGAGTCTAATGGGTCACAATATAATCAAAGCCGACATAACAATAATAATATAAGGGCACAACAATAACAATAGTGGGCTTCTATGGGGCACAATAATAACAATATGGGGACAAGAGTGGCACAACAATAACAATAAGGGCTACAATGAAAATAGTAATGGGGGAATCACTAGAATTATAGGGACCTAACATTCATGCACCAAAATCCTATGCATGTCTTTCTACACTCAAATCCTTACAATCTTTAAATAAAGAAAATATGTAATATATGCATACAGATTCATCAAAACTCTTCCAAGAAAATAAATCTAATTAAATTTTCTCTTTCTAAATAATATGATAATGTATGCCAAGACATTTCACTTCAAAATCTAATACAATGATGCATGCAATTAATATTTCTTTTTCCAAGAATTAACATTGAAATTTATTCCAAGAATTCCAATATAATGGATATTATTATTGTGCACATATTCCTATTAAGAGTCTATAGAAATCATGCTAACATCTCCAAGGAAATTAATAATATAATATTAATAATCTAATTTTCTCGCATAATTTCAAGGCAACTTTTCTTTAATGAAATAACTTGTTTTCTTTATCTTTTCATAAGAAAAATTTACATACATTCTTTTGATGAAAAAAATATCATGATTTATTTAATTTTTTTTTGTGCAGGTTTCACGTGTGTTTTCTTTCTAAGAAAACAACATCCCTAAATTATCTTTTACCATGCAATTTCTTTCAGTGAAGTAATATGATTTCATCTTTTACCATGTAATTTTCTTTCAAGAAAGTAATATAGTTTCTTTATCTTTTACCATGGAAAGTTCACATGCATTCTTTATGAAAAGTAGTATGACTTCTTAAATCTTTTTGTTTATAGGATTCACGTGCATTCTCTTTTCAAGAGTAAAATAATCCCTGTGAAACCATGCATAACCTTCCAATGAAATAATTAACTCCTTTGCATAAAAATCCCTGCAACTTTCAAGAGTCTAGAGCAATATTTCTAATTAAAATAAAATAACCTATCATTATTTTCCAAAAATGCATGCAATTTCTTTCCAAAGAAGTCAAGGTCAACCATGAAGTCCCATGTGCATACCAAGAATACCTTTCGTTGGACCACAACATTCCTCACCAAATTTGTGATGATCAATTCCTTGAGACTTCACATGATGAAAACTCCAATTGATGAAGATGAAAGTCTGCTCACCCTCATCAGGCCTTATGGAGGTTTGACTTATTCTCCCTCGGCGTGGGTGCCTTGAAATGGTTAGGTCATGCGTGTGTATTTTTCCAATTTATGAATGAATTTAAAGAAACTATAAAACTTCCTTTTTCTCAATGAGTTATCATTTTCTTTATTTGATTCAAATTATTTGTTAACTAAATCATAACGGTTATTGTTTTCAACCATTTTATTAAACATGGTAAAACTAAAATTTTCCATTGTGAATGTCAACGTAAATTCAATTTATAGGGATATTACACTTTCTCACTTACATATATAACATATAAATATGATAGTTTTCTTTACGGTGCACCAGAAATGCCAAAATTGTGAACACACATTTATTTCCACAACCTATAAATATAAACTAGAGTTGTAGAGGTTTAAGAAATACTTACGATTATTATTCATCATAATGAAATAGGTTGAAATGCCAAAATTGTGAACAAACATTTATTTCCACAACCTATAAATATAAATTGGAATTGTAGAGGTTTAAGAAATACATACGATTATTATTGATCATAATGAAATAGGTTGAAATTTCTTGTTATTTCAATATTTATTCACAAAATCATAACAAAAATACAAATGTAATTCTTACTTTCAATCCCCTCAGAGGGGAAATTAGGTCCATAGAGGTTTGAAAAATAATTATTAATGTTATTAATATAATAAGTTAAAAATTGTTGCTATTTAAATGTTCACAAAATCACAGGTATAATTCTTATATTTGCTATGGAGAATTTTTATATTATGTTTATAGTATAAAAAAAGATATTAGAATAATAAAGAGCAGATAAGAGAGATTAGTTTTTATTATAAATATCTAAATTAACTTCCACGGTCATTTAGTTGATTAGAATAGAGGGTAGATGATAGAGAGCTTAGTTTTCATTATCAGAATCTAAATTGAATTGATTTCAATGATTACTAAGTTGATTTTTATGCCTTAAGGCCTTTTTTTGGGAAGAACTCCCCTAGCTACCACTTTATACTACTTTGGACCATTAGATTCATTTTTAGATGATTGAACAATCATCTATTGTTTGATTGATTTCCTTAGAAAACTGCAGAGCCTCTACCAAATCTAACCATTTCAACTGATTGCTCCTATGGTTTCTAAGAGAGTTGGATCCCGCCAACATGGCCATAGGGTTTTTAAGAGAGTTGGATCTCACCAATAAGCTCACATAATGGATTAGAGATAGGATAAAAACCCCCTGCAACAACACCAACTCGGAGCTTAAAGGCATGACTTGCAATAATGAGAGGTTTTTCATGCTCAGTTACGTGGGATTTAGCCTCTTTGGAACAATCCCTTGACTTCTTGCTAAACCGTTTAATTGACGAATTGAGTAGTTTTTTTACTTTGTCTCACCTGCGTCCTGATCATTATATAGCAGGAAAGTCCTTTGGCACTTGACATCATTCATCCTATTTTGTGTTTCATAATATTTGTATACCATTTCATATTTTTTTGCTTGTGGAATTCATTCTTTAACTGTATAAACTAGTTGTTTCCTTTGTTGCGATCGAATCCCATGACCTCTATGAATGCATGAATGTTGTACATTCGATGGATGAGCTCGCATACACAGGGGGAAGTCTACCTAAAGAAGCTGAGATTGTTGTGCACTCCTTTGCGGCGAATAAGTGGATGTTGTGGATGCAAAGCATATAGAAATCCCACCTCTCAAGGGCGTCATGATGAATGAGGTCTTTCAATGTAATTGGAAGACGAGGAAGGAGAAAAATCCTAGGAAGGCCCTGGTTCGAATCTATGGAGATGGATTGGATTTTTTCTTCAACATGGAAGATGAGATCTGGACATTTGAGTGCATGTTGTGGCTCGAGAAAGGGCCACATCTGATGGGTCGGTTCCCCGAGGGTCATATTGAGGAGTTTCTCAATGCAATGGTAATTTTATTTATTCAGTTCTTTTTTTATAATTGCAGGTGATTTAATTATTGTATTTTCTTTGCTTGAATTTTAGCTATAAAATGCAACTTTTCGTTTCTTGTGCCTACACATTTAAAGTAGATTTTTGTATTAGGGAATTATCCCTTTTGTGTATGTCCAAAATTTTGAAATTGTGTTCCTAAATGGTTGTGCCTTGTGATAAATTTTGAAGAGTGCCAAAGATTTGTGAAGGAATACCTAAAATAATTTAGTAATTTATCTCATTCTTTCACTTATTTTATTTGTAGTTTATTTATTCCCATCATTTGACTCCAAATGACCTCTTTGAGAGCTACATGAATATAAATACCAATTAGTGGTAAAGAGAAATGTGATCATTTCAATAGTTTTAAGGATCGTGAAGGAAATAATACATGTACAAAGGAAAAATAAACTCCACAATGAAAGACAATCGTATTAATGATCAAATGAATTATTTATACCTGTGCAATCTAGGTATGAGACAGTTGTGTCTCGGTAATTTATTAACTGTAAAAATGGAATATGAAACTAATTACATATTATACAATAACAATCCCAAAGGATTAGTTAACATTCCCCCCTTAATTCGGAGGGACATCTGACATGCCAAGTAACATTATGGACTTTTCAAACTTTTCACTTCTTAGTGGCTTTGTAAATGTGTCTGCGATCTGCTCTGAAGTGGAACAATGGGTCAAATGAATAACTTTGGCCTCTACATAATGTCAAATCAAGTGATATTTAGGGTTAATATGCTTGCTTCGATCATGAAGCTTGGGATTCTTGGCCAACTGAATTGTAGAAGAGTTGTCAACAAGTAGTGGAGTTGAAGCCTTTTGTTTCTCCTGCAAGTCTTCAAGTATTTTTTGAAGCCAAATGATTTCTTTTGTAGCTTGAGTTGCTGCAACATATTCGCCTTTGGTGGTAGAATCAACAGGAATGGATTGCTTGTGTGATCTCCAACAGATGGAAGCTGATCCAAGACTCATCAAATAACCAAAAGTAGAGACTCCATTATACTTATCTCCATCACAATCAGAATCTGAATAGCCAGTGAGATGGAAATCTGCAACTTTGGAATATTTTATGCCATATGTTCAAGTTCCTTTCAAATACTTTAGCACTCGCTTTGCTGCATTACAATGACCTTCACATGGATGATGCATGAACCTAGAAAGTATCCCTACAACAAAAGTTATGTCAGGTCGAGTAGTAGTTATAAAATTCAAACTTCCAACAAGTTTCTTGTACACTTTTGAATCCTCAAACATACTTCCTTCAGTGGAAGTAAGTTTCAAATTTTCTCCATAGGAGTAGAAACAGGGTAATGATATTGCATCCCAAATCTATCCAATAGCTGTCCAATATACTTCTTCTGAGAAATGAAAATATATTTTGGTTTCTGGTCAACTTCAATCCCTCAATAATAATGTAATAAACCAAAATTTGTCATGTCAAAAATTTTCATTAACTCTCTTTTAACAAATGCTATATATTCATCATTATTTTCTGTAATCATCAAATCATCTACATATACAACCAAATATACAACTGTCCTTCCAACTTTCTTAAAAAAAATATTTTCATCATCCAAATCAAACAACTTATAATTCAGCCTGAGAAGGTGTTCAATTAGTTTTTAATACCATGCACAGGAGGCTTGTTTCAGTCCATACAAAGCCTTAACCAACTTAAATACCTTTTTCTCTTTTCCTTTAACAACAAAACCTTCAGACTAAAACATATAAACATCCTTCTTCAAATCGCCATTCCAAAACATTGTTTTAACATCCATATGGTGTAGCTTCCAACTATTTTGAGTTACAAGAGAAAACAAAGTTCAAATTGTGCCCCATTTTGTTGTAGGAGAAAATGTCTATGTGTAGTCAACACCTTCCATCTCAATGTAGCCTTTTGCTACAAGCCTTGCCTTGTATTTATCAAGCAAAACATCTATTTTGTATTTGATCTTATATACCCATTTTCAATCAATGGGTTTGACACCTGCAGGAGGATCCACTAACCTCCAAGTTACATTCTTAATAAGTGAAGCATATTCCTTTTTCATTGCATCCTTCCATTCATCACAATTAATAGCTTCTTCAAAACAACTGGGTTCACTAATTGTAGAATGATTGAATCCATAGTCATGAGAAATGTTACTTGAACTCGAAGTGACATCACCTTTAGAATAACTTCCTATTTCAAAATCATCATACTTGCTTGGAAATCTTTGAAAATGTGTGGATCTTCATAAATATTGTTGAAGTAGTTATGTTAATTTCTCAGCTTGAAAAATAGGTTCAAGAACAGGCTCTTCAAGAGAAATTCTGGTCCTGCAGAAACATTACTATCATCTAAATTTTCTTCAACATAACATTCCCATGAGTCAAATATGGAAGAACCACAGACTGATCCAGAATGGGAACCCCCCCTTCAGTGTGTTGAACAACATTATCAAATTCAGAATAGAAATTCTTATATGCAAATTTCTCCAAATGAGCGAGTTTCCTATCAACATTGGAATTATTTTTATCTAACTCAAGGAAAATAACATCTCTAGAAATAATTAACTTCTTGTTCTCCTCATCATATAACCTGTAATATTTGGAAGTAGGAGGATATCCCAAGAAAATACATTGACGACTCCTAACACCAAACTTGTTGCGTTGATGTTTAGGAATCAATGCATAGCATAGAGAACCAAAGCCTCTAAAATGTTGAACAATAGGAAGATGATTATACCACATTTCATAAGGATATTTATTATTGATGAAAAAAGAAGGACAACGATTGCGAATATAATATGCATAAAGAATTGCTTCTCCCCAAAACATCAACTTAACATTCTTAAATAACATCATAGATCTAACCATATTAAGCAAAGTTCTATTCATACGTTCTGCAATGCCATTCTGTTGTGGATTATAAGGTATATTAGTTTGATGTTTGATTCCATTGTCCTTCAAATATTGTTCAAAGGCATGAGAAGTATGCTCGCCACCGTTATCAGTTCTGAGAATGCCTATATTCTGTTGAGTTTCATTTTTAATCATCAAATGAATTTTTTAAAAACTTCAAACACTTGTGACTTATTCTTCAACAAATACACCCAACACATTCTTAAGTAATCATCAGTAAATGTCAGCACATATTTATTTCCATTGGCAGTTGCAACAGGCAGAGGTCCACATATATCTAAATGTATAAGACCTAATTTTCATGAAGCTCTAAAAGAATAACTATGAAAAGGTTGTTAACAATGTTTTCCCAAAATACAAGCATCACAAGGTGTAATCTTTCTTAGAACTTTCAGAAGACCTTTAATTCCTTTCTTTTTCATAATTTTGATGTTGCCATAATTGATGTGACCAAATCAAGCATGCCACAACAAGTTGGGAGACAGGATATCACTTTGTTATGCCCAAGAAGTAGAAGTTTCATGAGAATTAGTAGATGAAGTACCATTTAACTTTAAAAGCATACCTTCTTCCACACTGGTCATAATAACTACATGATCAGATGCTCTTCTTATCTCGATGATGTCATCAAATATATGAATAGAATGCCCATGCTGTGGAATATGGATAAGAGACATCAAATTTCACTCAAACTATGGAATATAAAATACAACCTGTAGAACATAATTTACAAGATTCAATATGTTCAAATGAATAGACCCAATGCTAGATTATTTAATTTGAGACTTGTTAGCAAAGTAAATAACACCATCAATATCATCACTGAAAGTTTCAAAAACATTTCACCTAAATGTGACATCACAAGTAGCTCCTGAATCCAAAATCCAACTATCTTGCCATGAATAAAGTGCAATGTTGAAAAAAACATTAATATTAAAATTATAGTGAGAAATAATGTAATGTGGAGACTCTCATAATTCCCCTTATCTAGTGGTGGCGGATCCTTCAACTATTCTCTCCTCTCGCTAATTTTCTCCCAAGGGATTTTATAGTTAGTAGTAGTATGACCAATTTTACCACATCTAAACATTTGATAGTTAGTTTATCATTAAAATCGTTTTGTTTTCTATCATTTTGTTGTTTGTTTCCCTGATTATTTTTGCCCTCCTGCCTCTATAATCTCTCCTACCACAACCTCTACTACTTTTATCATCTCTATAAGTTTCAGCATGAGACTTCTGATCCTTTTGTGCAAGGCACAAAGTTTCTACATTAGAGTAAGGTGGAGCCTCTTTCTTCCCAAACGCATTTTCTCTCTTAGTTATTTTGTTTACTAGTTTATCAAATGTAATGTCTTTTAACTACCCACTAGCTTGGAGAGATTCCAAATAGTGTGAATAGACAGGGTGAAGGACTTTTATAAAAGTTGTAAGCTATAAATCTACTTCAATTCCAGTGGCTTTTATATCATGATAAATGGCTTTTATTTCAGAAGCATTCTTCAATGGATCATTATCTTTCATCTCCAAACTGAACAACTTCAATAACAACTAAATAACTTTGAGTTCTGAATGTGAATCATACAGTTCTTCCAACTTCTTTAATGCTTCAAATGTAGTATCACAAGAAACGATGTATCAACTTACATCTTCTATCACATATGTAGTTATTAATGCATATGCTTTGTTGTCTTTTGTCTCCCAAATTGCACGCTGCTTCTCATTATCAGGAAGCTCCAGTGCAATTTCTTTTCCATCATTATCCTTCTTTCCTTGATAAACTTCCCACAAATCATTAAAACAAGGGAAATTTTAATCTTTCTAAACCACTGTTGATAATTTTCCTTTCCATTACGAAAAACTCCAACTATGGAGATTATTGAAGTCATAATTGTTTTTGAAGTCAAAAAAATTCTTCAAATCCTTTTCAAGTTTTCAGATATGTACAATAACCTTTAAATAAAATATAAGTCCCTTTATCATTTTATTTAAATAAGTATTTGTTCTGGTGTGATGGTAGGCTTAAAAGATAAGCTAGAAAAGAACTAGGTTCAAATCTTAGAATTGCTTCCATTTAAAAAAAAACTTCTCTTAAAATTTTCTTTCACTAAGCTCACGCTCAAATTTTTTTTCCAAAAAAAATTATCACACCTTATTAAAAATTGTTGTTATTAATAAAAGGCTTCTTAAAAAAAATAAGGCTTCTTCCTAAAGATTATTTGATCAGGTCTTATTAAAACTAGTTATAAATAAAGATTGACCAAATATGGCCTCCAAAAAATTAATTCCGCTAATAGAAATAAAGATTCACTAACATTAATAAATCATTGTATTTAAATAGCTTCCAGAAAAATAAATTTATTTTTCCAACAAGGCATGTCCATAGACAATCACCATTTGAGATGTAATAAATCACAGTGATAAATCACATGGTTAATGCGAATGTTGAATTTTTTGACATTCAACATTTGATACACATATCAGGTTTGAAGTCTACAACTTGTTCTTTTTGTTAATGGATGAACCGCCTCATGCTCATTGCATCAGTTAACAACCTCCAACCGTTTCTGTTGCAGTCTCATTCACCTTCACAATGATAGGTTAACCTTTGTGCCACAGTCACATGAACAAACGACCAACAAGAACATGGAGTTTATGAATAACATTGCTCTGATACAACTGTACACAAGAAGAATAAACTCCACAATGAAAGACAATAGTATTAATGATAAAATCACTTATTTATACATGTGCAATCTAGGTATGAGACAATTGTGTCTCGGTAAGTTATTCACTGTAAAAATGGAATATGAAACTAATTACATATTATACAATAACAACCTTGAAGGATTAGTTAACAATACAGAGGCAAGTCAACACTCAAAAGAGAAACACATGCAATTTTCCCAAGAAGATGTGTAGTTGATGCTATGGGTCAATTTCCAAATAGGAGATATGTGTAGTTTTATAAGGGTGGATCTTAATTCACATGGAAATTCAAAATTTATTTACAAAATTGTTATTCTACTTTGTGTTGATTAAGGTTCTCTATAGTAGGATGAAGCGATCAAGAAGAAATATAGAGAAATTGTACTAAAACAAATGATTTATTTCTTTATTTATGAGGCATTCATGTTGGTAAAATTAGACAAGGTCTCTAACTTGAACATAGGCCTCATGATTTGATTTCTTTATTTATGAGGCATTCATGTTGGCATAATCATATAAGGTATTTAACTTGAATATAAGTCTCATAATTTGTAAAGCTCAATGGAATAGTATTGTAGTAATATTTCATTGTAGCATGATCCTTGTGTTTTGTTTTTAACAATTGTAAAAAAAATATCAATTAATATCATATATACTATTACCTTATAGCGTTTCTTTTGCAACATTTAGTACAATTGTTAATAATAATAATTTATAGTAAAAAATAATTTCCTTAATTCATATTATATAACATATATATTATCCAAAAATTGGAGAGAGTTATTTTATTTATATGATTAGACTAATATTATTTTTTATGATGATGATGGTGATGATGGTGGTGGTTAACGTCCACTGAGACCAAAATTTGGTCTAACGGACCTAAAGAAACAAATTTTTTAGTTTGATTTAAGATTTTATTCCTATGCTCAAAAAGCTTGGAGAGAAGCCTTCTGAGCTCACCATAATTTTGACATTGTAAGAGGCTAGGAAGGTCAATATTGCGACAAAGATTATGAAACTAAGATCTAATGTGGTTGTACGCAGGGCACTCTAAGTGGAAGTGGTTTTCATCCTCGATGTTCCTATTCTCACAGAGATGGCAGATCCTTTCCATCCATGGTGATTTAGGAACTACCCAACGACTTGTTTCACTATGGAGCTCATGAGAGTTCGTTCTAATCTTCGCTATATTAATTTTCTTCTTTGAGCTAGTTAAAATAGAGAGATACTTTTGATATTCTAGGGTGGGGTTGATGACCTTCTTATAATAACTTAATTTTATTTTAGTTGCTAAATATTTTTCACACCACATTTTTCTTTGAACATAGAAGTAACAATATTTTTAATGTTATTAATGTTTTGCAATGCATCATTCTCGTTGATCTCCTAAAGGTTTGACCATTTCCTTGTGTCTTTATACCATCCCTGTGTGAGCCTTAGGTGGTTTTGGCTAGAATTTAAAGCTAGCTTAGGAAGTCTATGATCTCCTATGTTATTGAGTTTGTGCTTGTACAATAGAAGCCTAGTCATAGCTAGGCTCTCGATAGGGGAAATACCTACTTCTATAAGGAGAATAGGATATAGTGTATTGCTTTTAATTTTTAGGTTATACGTTATAAAACACTTCTGGAGTTCCTCAATCTTTCTCTAGAGCTGCTACAACCCCAAACCTCACATGCATATAAGATGACCAGAGTGACTAAAGTTTCAAAGAGGAACTTCTCTATCCCACATTATGAGGTTTGTCGTTTTACAATTATTTTCAAGACCAAAATATGCTTTCCATCCCCCATTAATCATTTCCTCAATGCTATAGTTCCAGTTGAGCTTGTGATGAATATCAATTCCTAGGTACTTGTAGGAAGACACTTCCTCCAAGTTACTATTGTCATACATAAAATTAGCATAAGTGTCCTTCTTGGATTTGATAATCATAACTTTTGTTTTGTCAGTGTTAACAATCATACCTATGGTAGAGAAGAAATCCTTAAGAAGTATAAGTTTCTTATCTAGATCAGATGGGCACCTTGCGAGAAGAACAATATCGTCAGTGTAGAGAGGAATGATGATGACTATCCCAACTAAGATCGTGCCAGCACATCCTGCTTCCTCTAAACAACCTTATAGCTTGTCGATGTTATTAGAAATAATACTAAGAGGGGGGGGGGGTGAATTAGTATTATCTGGTCAATTATTTTCTTTTGAAACCTAGAACATCTATGCTACTTCAGTTAGAGAAAACCACATATATACGCAACTACACATAAGGAAAACCGTGTATACCATGCAGACTTATAATTTAATATATTCTACAGATGTTGAACATTAATTTGTACATCAGAGTCATATAAACAGTAACCAGGAATCGTAAAATAGAGCAAAAGACAATCACACACAAGAACACAAGATATAAGGTGGAAACCCAATGTGGGTGAAAACCACCTGCTGCAATATGTCTCTACTTTTCAATTAGAAACTTCTTTTTACTATGATTCTGTACTGGTGCAGTCCTTTACCAGTACACAAGCTGCAACCTGTGGAGAGATACAACCCTCTCTTTTCTTCCAGGGACCACGTTTCATAAATTTTCAGATTGGATCCATGAATATCAATCAATCATCAGACAATCTCTTTTTCACCAATTAGTACTAAATCAAATAAACACTTCTTTGACTGTTGTACCCAGAATACAGTAACATAAATCACACACCAATTATGAACCCAGAACACTGTAGCTAAATAGTAGAAGCAACTAAAACATAATTCAAGAGACGTACACTACTTCACTATTCAGAAACCTGCGTGCATACGCTTCTGCGTCGAGACCAACCTGCGTATACGCTTCTTTCACTTGCAAAAACTGTGTGTATATGCTTCTTCGTCGAGACCAACCGACGTATATGCTTCTTTCACTTACAAAAACTGTGTGTATATGCTTCTGCGTCGAGACCAACCAGCGTATACGCTTCTTTCACTTGCAGAAACTGCGTGTATATGCACCTTAGCTTCATTGAACCTGCGTACAGATCTATAAAGGATAATTCACTCTTTCAATCATTCAGACATTAGTTAACCCAGATTATCAGATTTATAGATCAAGTGTGGCCACATATCACAGATCAAAATCATATAGAGATACCACTATTCAAGCTTTAATATTTTGACCCATCAAGAGAACTTATCCTTCCTTTTTGCACTCAGGTTCCTCCTTCATTTAGATCCAGATTTGCACCATAACCCAATCACTAGTATTCCAGATCTAGCATGTTATCATATTTTCAATAATTCATATGATCCTTTGCCTAATGGTCTTCTTCCTCTTTTTTAGTCTTTCCTTTCACAATACCATAGCCCAAAACCATAATAGATCAATACCAAGGAAAAAATACCATGGACCAAAACTGAGATCTCCCACATGTCTCCACATGTACGCACTTTTTCCCTGCATGAAAGTGCGTGTATACGCATACGCGACTTTTGAATGACTAACCCCCGTGTATACGTGCCTTCGTCAAGGAGAACCTCCGTATATATATTTTTCTTTCATTTTGAGACCCTGAACTGAGATTTGTCACCAGAGTGAGTTGCCATCAAGGACAACACCTATGCTATAGCACCAAACCTACCAAACCTGTGCCATAATCCCAACAATCTCCCCCTATGGACTTAATGGAAACCCCAAGATCCTCAAGATCATTCTCCCCCTTTTTCATCAAGGGAAAAGGGTTGTGCTCCCCCTGAGTACATGCTGAAATCTCTGCTCTGCCGTGCTAAACATGCTCCCCCTGACTGTAGGCAAGATCTGCAAAAAGATGTTCTTTAAGAAGAACCGTGACTTATACATCATAAATGACTTTCCTATCACCAAAAGACTCTATACATCCATCTATCACCCAACCAAGTGGGGATCACCCACCCAACCAAGTGGGGATACATCAGAAGACAATCAAGTACATTACATTTTTCATCCCAAGCATAGTGGGGAAACCAAAATAGGCCGTTACATGACCTTGATATATACATGACATAGAGACGAAACATATAGAGAAAGACTATGAAATACATTAATAACAATATCAACAGCATCTGTCAAACACTATGCAGGTCAGCAACCATGTTCTCCTTCTGTTCTCCTTCTATAGCAGATCCACCTGAAACCAAAGACAACTTGTGTACACGAACCAAGAGCTTCTAAGGGAATGCTGACAATGCATTGTTAGAAGATTATATGCTCCCCTTGAACCTGTGCCATATGGTCTCTGTCAAACCCATATCAGACTCTCTTCAACTAGAGTCTGTCCCACTGATTTCCTTCAACCAATATATACGCGACTGTCCTTGCATAAAACTGCGTATGTACGCTAATCCTCCTCATGCAACTCGCGTACAACCTCTTTTCTCGGGAACAGACAGGTTTCAACAGCAAGATGATGCATCAACTACTCCCATCTTCTATCTGAGGTATTCAAATGTCTCCCTGGGAAGTGGTTTGTGTGAGTAGATCAGCAACTTGTTCCTTAGAGGGAACATACTCCAACTTGACCTTTTGTTCAAGTACTTGTTCCTGGAGAAAATGATATTTGATAGGTATGTGTTTGGTCTTTGAATGCATGATTGGGTTCTTTGAAATGCTAATTGCACTTGTATTATCACATAAGATGGAGATAGGTGGTGTAAAAGTGATTTGAAAATCTTGCAAGGTTTGCATCATCCAAAGGAGTTGAGTACAACAGGATGCAACAGTTACATATTCTGCTTCAGTTGTAGATAAAACAATAGAGCTCTATTTCTTGCTGAACCAAGATACTAATTTGGAACCCATAAAGAATGCACCACCACTAGTGCTTTTTCTGTCATCCACGCTTCCAGCCCATGCTGCATCTATATAAGCATGAAGAGTGAGATCTGCATCTCTAGGATACCATAGGCCATAGTTTCGAGTTCCTTGAAGATACTTGAAAATTCTCTTTACTGCTTGAAGATGAGTTTCCTTAGGATTTTCTTGAAATTTTCCAACCATTCCCACTGCATGCATGATGTCCGGTCGGGTACCTGTTAAATAGAGCAGGCTTCCAATCATGGATCTATATTTTGGTTGATGCACTGCTGGTAATTCATCATTTGCACTGAGGCTGCATCTTGTAACCATAGGTGTACATACAAGTTTCGAATCTTCCATGCCATACTTCTTCAAAATCTGCTTGAGGTACTTGGTTTGAGATAAAAGGATACCGCCTTCATTTTGTTGGATCTTTAATCCAAGAAAATATGTGAGTTCTCCAAGCAAGGACATTTCGAATTCTTTCTGCATTACCAAAGCAAAGTTCTGACTCATGGCTTCTTCATCACTGCCAAAGATGATATCATCAACATACACAACAAGTATTAGCAATTTGTTATTTTCAATTTTTATATAAAGATTACTATCTGCAGATCCTTTTGAGAAACCTTGTTGATGAAGATATTTGTCCAAATGATAATACCAAGCCCTTGGAGCTTGTTTAAGACCATAGAGAGCCTTCTTAAGTCTGCATACAAGTTTGGATCATTTCCAAGGATGAATCCATCTGGTTGCTCAATATAAACTTCTTCTTCTAAGTCTCCATTCCAAAAAGTTGATTTCACATCCATTTGAAATACTTTGAACTTTTGAAAGCTTGAGAGAGCAAGGAACATTCGGATGGCCTCAAGTTTAGCAATGAGAGCAAATGTTTCTTCAAAGTTGATTCCTTCTTGTTGAGCATACCCTTTACAAACAAGTTTGGCTTTGTTTCTAATAACTTCCCCATTTTCATTCAACTTGTTTTTGAATATCAATTTTGTCCCTATGACATTCTTATCTTTTGGTCTAGGAACCAATTCCCAAGTTTTATTCTTTTCAATCTGCTCAAGTTGTTCATCTATTACCTTGACCCAACATTCATCTTTGCATGCCTCTCTTACATTTTGTGGTTCAGTGGAGGAGAGTAATGCCAAATAGCTTGAAGTTTATGCAATTGTTCTTCTTGTTTGTATTCCTGCCTCTTTTTGCCCCAAAATTTGAGATTTTGGATGATTCTTCTGAACATACCTGGATGGAGTCTTTTCTTCTATCCTTATTTGTTCTTAAGGCTCCTCATGGGTTTCTTCTTCATCACGAATCTGATTTGATGTTGATGGATAATCCTCATCATCTTCGAAATATTCAGATCTTACCTGCCTAGGAGTGTTTTCTTCTTCATCAACGACTACATCAATACTTTCAACAATTTTTCCAAGCCTTTTATTATAACACTTGTAATCTTTGCTGTGGGGAGAGTAACCAAGGAGAATGCCTTTATCTGCTCTAGGTTCAAACTTGCCAAGATGTTCATCAGTAATTTTTGATATAGCATTTGCTTCCAAAAATTTTGAAATATTTTACTGAAGGAGTCTCACCATACCAGAGCTTATGAGGGGTTTGAGTGTTGTTCACCCGGACGTTTGTTTTGTTGAGAATAACAACTGCAGCAAATGCAGCTTCACCCCAGAAAGTTGCGGGAGTCTAGACTCATCAAGCATAGCACGAGCCATTTGTTGAACCGTTCTGTTCATCCTTTCCACTATTCCATTTTGTTGAGGAGTCCTAGCTGTAGAGAATTCTCTTCTTATTCCATGTTCTTCACAAAAATCGAAAAATTCATTCGAGGTAAATTCTCCTCCTCGATCAGACTTGAGGTATTTGATTCTGTGATCTGATTCATTCTCAACCAAAGCTTTGAAGGATTTGAATTTTTCAAGGGCTTCATATTTGTGCTTCATGAGTCCTATCCAAACCATCCTTTAATAGTCGCCAATGAATAATATAAAGTATTCTTCTCCTCGAGTTGACCTTTTCCTAGAGGGACCACATACATCAGTATGGACGAGCTCAAGTGGCCTGCTAGCTGATCCTTCCTTCTTAGGGAAGTTAGTTCTGGTTTGCTTACCAAACTGACATGACTTGCATATTGTATTGTCTGGAATTCTGATGTTTGGAAGACCATGAACTGCCTGGTATTTGCATGCTTTCCTTATTTGTGAGAAGCTTAGGTGCCCCAATCTCCGGTGCCATAGCCAATGTTCATCATTCTTGCTTAGATAGCATTCATGTTGTTCTTCTTTGAATATGTATAAATTATTTGGAGTTCTTATGCCTTTGATCACTGTTTTTCCTGTATCAAGATCACGGATACTACATCCATTTGATCGAAATATTACCTCAGTTCCTTGATCACACATATGATTGACACTCAATAGATTATGTTTTAAGCCATCAACATACATGACATTTCCAACTTTCACCTTTTCTTTCAACTGAACAGAACCTTTACCTTTTATGAGCGCAGGGGTGTCATTTCCAAATGAGACCTTCTCTTTCTCTAAGGCAGTATATGGCTGAAGTTTTTCCTTATCACCCATCATATGTTTCGAACATCCGCCGTCGATGTACCATTGATTTTCTTGCCCTTCCGCGTATAAGGCTATACCACATCTTTTTGGTTGTGGTTCTTTCATTCTCCATGTTTTGGCACTTGAGGTTTGTTCCTTCTGAGTTGTCTGCCAAAACTTGCTCTTGCATTTAGAATCTTCATGACTGAAGTTGTTACAAATAGAATATTCTATTTCATTTTCAAGAGTAGAAAAGTTATTGTAGGTTATTTTCATGATCCCAGTCATACTTCTTTGTTTTTGAGCTTCTCTAGTCATGATTGTCTTATAGGCAACACATTGTGCTACTTTGTGACCAAAGTTATGACACGAGAAGCATTGGCCATTGAAGACACTCTTGTGATTATCAAATATACTAACCAAACAATTGTAGTTTCTATTTTCATCCATTCTTGAGGCAAATTGAGAAGGTTTTATCTGTGGCTGGTTGCAGCTTCTATTCATCCTTAAGGTGGATTGCCCCCGATTTACCGGTTAGTCTTTGTTCATTCTTGAGGTAAATTGTCACTGATTTACCTAGTGATCTCCATTGGGCCTTTGCTCACTCCTCCTTGCTGCATCAAGATAGCTTTTGGAGGTGGATGGTTTCTGCGCTTGAGATGTTTCTTCATTATATCCCAGACCTGTCTTGATTAGAGGAGAATGCTGCACATTGATAATCTCATCTAGAGTTTCAGATCCTTTAACAAATATAAGATTAAGAGCTTTTGTTTTCTCAATCTCTTTTCTAAGTCCCACAATTTCACATTCTAACTTTTCATGATGTTTTTCCCTTTCAGCTAGTTGAAATTGCAAAGTATCAATAATCATATTTTTCTCTTCTAAACAAATTTTGAGTTTAGAAATCTCTTCATAAAGACCCTTCTTCATCTATATCATCCATAAAATCATCATCTTCAAAATCCATTAAAATTCTATAATTATTACTTCGTTCATCTTCATCACTATTTGAGAGTCCATCACTGTCTTCATGAGTGTAGTAGCTTTTCTTACTTACATTTTGTTTCTTGTTCCATCTAACAGGTTCCTTACCTTTGTCAAGCTTATCTTTATGAGGACACTTGGTAGCATAGTGACCAACTCTTCCACAAGCAAAGCATTTGAAGGGTAACTTACCTCTGAATCTTCCAGCACCCCGTTGAAGGTTCTTGACAAAATTTGATTCTTCCTCTTCCTCTGACATATGTCCTGACTCATAGTAATCTCCTTTACCTAAAGCCTTGAATGCAACTTCTCTTTTGTCTGATGGTCCTCCTTTCCTCATTTCATAAGCGGTTAGAATTCCGTGTAGCTACGACATGGTAATTTTCTGAAGATTCTCCTTTTCTTCTATTGTAGAAACTTTTGATTCAAACTTAGAGGACAAAGATCTTACAACCTTTTCGACCACAACAACCTATTTTATTTCTTCACCCAAGTTTTTCATACAATTAGCAATCTCATCTATACGTAGGAAATAGTTAGCCACACTTTTGTCATTGTACATTCTGAGATTTTCATACTAAATTATGAGGGTTTGACGTTTTTCTCGTTTTACCTGTTCATCTCCTTCATAGCTCAGAACGATCTTGTCCCATATTTCTTTTATGGTTTTATACTGCATCACCTTGATGAATTCTAATTTCGATAGACATCCTAATAGAGTATTGACAGCCTTTGCATTTGTTTCAAACTGCTTCTTTTCAGCTGGATCTGTAGGAGTTGTTGAAGGAAAAGTGTACCTTGTATCTATGATATCCCAGACTTCTATACCAAGAGATTGAAGATAGGTTGTGACTCTTACCTTCTAATAGACGAAGTTGGTCCCGTAAAAAATTAGTGGCCTAATCGATGCTTCTCTCTCGTAGTTTCTCATGATGATAGATCTTCCTTCAAGCGATCAGGGTTCTTCTGAAAGACCTGCTCTGATACCAATTGTTGGAAATAATACTGAGAGGGGGCTGTGAATCAGTATTATCTGGTCAATTATTTTCTTTTCAAACCCATAACATATACGCTACTTCAGTTAGAGAAAACTGTGTATATATGCAACTACAGATAAGGAAACCTGCGTATACCATGGAGACTTATAATTTAATATATTCTATAGATGTTGAACATTAATCTGTACATCATAATCATATAAACAGTAACCAGGAACAGTAAAATAGAGCAGAAGACAATCACACACAAGAACACAAGATATAAGGTGGAAACCCAATGTGGGTTAAAAACCACCTGCTGCAATATGTCTCTATCCTTTCAATTAGAAACTTATTTTTACTATGATTCTGTACTAGTGCAGTCCTTTACCAGTACGCAGGATACAACCTGTAGAGAGCTACAACCCTCTCTTTTCTTCCAGGGACCACGTTTCATAAATTTTCAGACTGGATCCATGAATATCAATCAATCATCAAACAATCTCTTTTTCACCAATTAGTACTGAATCAAATAAACACTTCTCCGACTACTGTACCCAGAATACAGTAACAGAAATCACACACCAATTATGAACCTAGAACACTGTAGCTAAATAGCAGAAGCAACTAAAACATAATTCAAGAGACGTACGCTACTTCACTATTTAGAAACCTGCGTGCATACGCTTCTGCATCGAGACCAACCTACGTATACGCTTCTTTCACTTGCAGAAACTGCGTGTATACGCTTCTTCGTCGAGACCAACTGGTGTATATGCTTCTTTCACTTGCAGAAACTGCATGTATATGCTTCTACGTCGAGACCAACCAGCGTATACGCTTCTTTCACTTGCAGAAACTGCGTGTATACACGCCTTAGCTTCACTGAACCTGCGTATGGATCTATAAAGGATAATTCACTCTTTCAATCATTCAGAAATTAGTTAACCCAGATTATCAGATTTATAGATCAAACGTGCGCCACATATCACAGATCAAAATCATATAGAGATACCACTATTCAAGCTTTAATATTTTGACCCATCAAGAGAACTTATCCTTCCTTTTTGCGCTCAGGTTCCTCCTTCATTCAGATCCAGATCTGCACCATAACCCAATCACTAGTATTCCAGATCTAGCATGTTATCAAATTTTTAATAATTCAGATGATCCTTTGCCTAATGGTCTTCTTCCTCTTTTATAGTCTT
This sequence comes from Pinus taeda, assembly GCA_000404065.3. NCBI lineage: Eukaryota > Viridiplantae > Streptophyta > Pinopsida > Pinales > Pinaceae > Pinus > Pinus taeda. The sequence goes on from APFE031380564.1 coordinate 155,193, forward strand.
TCCTTTCACAATACCACAACCCAAAACCATAATAGATCAATACCAAGGACCCAATACTTGGGATCAACACATCAGATGATATACCAAGGTCCAAAACCATAGGTTCAAATACCAAGGACAAAATACCATGGACCAAAACTGAGATCTCCCACATGTCTCCACATGTACACGCTTTTTCCCAGCATGAAAGTGCGTGTATATGCATACACGACTTTTGAATGACTAACCCGCGTGTATACGTGCTTTTGTCATGGAGAACTTGCATATATATATTTTTCTTTCATTTTGAAACCCTGAACTGAGATCTGTCACCAAAGTGAGTTGCCATCAAGGACAACACCTATGCCATAGCACCAAACCTGCCAAACCTGTGCCATAATGCCAACAGAAGTAAATGCCAAATAGGGTAGGGGAGAGGGGGCAACTTTGTTTAACTCCAATATTACACTTAATATCTTTCTACCACCCCTCATTGGTCTTTAACTTGGAAATTACATTCTCATATAACCTTATAGCGGCATCTCTCAACCCAAAAGGAACCTTTATCTCTTCTAATTTGTTCCAAAGGTTGTTTCTAGGAACCATATTGAAAGCCTTTCTAAAGTCCAAAAAGAAACAAAAGAGATTGGATTTATCAATGCAACATTCCTCCACAATGATCCTAAGCGTAACGAGGTGGTCTGTTGTTGAGTGTTGCTTTCTAAAACCTGCTTGGCCTTTAGCCCGCTTACCTTCACTTTCAAGCCATATGTTCAACTTCCTTTCCAAAATAATACCATATACCTTGGCTAGGAGAGGGCTGATCATGATTGTCCGATAATTAGAGAGGTTATTTGTATCCCCACTTTTAAAAATAGGGATAATGAGGCTTTGAGTCCATGGTTTAGGGAACCCTTGCTTGACCGCTTGATTGAAAAGCTTGTGAATGTGGGGGATGAGGGCAGGATCTCCAATCTTTAAGATTTCCACCTGGTAACCTTCAATGTCCTTAGCTTTCCCATTAGCCAAGCGATTAAACCCAAAATCAATGTCTTCTAATGAGAAAACGTCTTTCATTGTGAGCGGGGTTTCAAAGCTATCCATGACATTTGGAGATTCATAAAGATTTTTAAGATAGGAATTCTAGTCATGTAAAGCAATTTTATTATTATCCTTAGCTTTCCTAGTTAGAATTTGCCTCCAAAATTTCTTAGGAGCTACCTTAGAGAGCTGTAAGAGATTCTCTTATTGTTTACGAATATACTACCTTTTTTCCTTTTAGTTAGAGCTTTGTATATTTTTATCTTGCTAATTTCAATAGATTCATCAATAACTTCCTTAATTGCTCTCCTCACACGTTTACAATCTTTGTCATACCATGGATTGGTTTTGCTATTTCTTTATTACTTGAAACTTCAATTGAGAACTTGTTAATAGAATATGAGAGGGTTGTAGTAAAGTTATGATAGAGATCTTCTATGTTGTCTATACTAGATAAAGGAAGCAAATTAGTTTTTAATTCATTTAGAAAGATATCCTTTGTATTTATATCAAAAATTAACTTCTTTTGGCTATAAGGATTATCTTCTATGGGATCTGTATGCATCACAAAAGTGAGAGTTATAAGTAAAGGCCTATGATCAGAGTCAGGCTCATGGTTGTTTAAGATGTCAAAATTTGTTATTTCGTTGTATAGAGGGAGATCAGAGATAAGATAGTCCACCACACTGCTACCAAGCCCATGGATGCAGGTCATTTGGCTAGAATTGGGCCACTTCTTTAGACCACTTCAAATTATGAGATCCTGAGCACTACAGAGCTTGACTAGCTCTGACTCAAACAAAGTCTCCCTAAGGTCTTCAGAGCTCCTTTTGTACCAGCTAGCCAGAGGAAGGTCTTCATCTAATCAAAGAGGATTAGGGTTGGAATGATTGCTTAGAAAAATAGCTTGGTTGCTTGAAGTTCGAGCATTAAAGTCACCCATTAAAAGGATGTTACCTTCATTCCTTAGGCTAGAAATATCATTCTCTAAACCATTGTAAGGATTGTTTTTATCTAGATTCTTTTTCTTATAGAAGTTAGAATTGATGGGGGGGAATAACAGATTGCTATGTAGGTCTTTTTATTATAAATGTTAGTAATTTATATCCAACTATATTGGTTGTAAGGGTCATTTTTATAAATCCTATCATGGGGAGAGATGTTTTTCTTAATGTAACAAACTATACCCCCAATGCCTCTACAGGAGGATCGCGTATTCCAGGTAGACCATAATATAAAGCCATCTATGTTAGGGACCTTAGATTCTTCGTGCTCCCAAGTTTCAACAAGCAAAATAATATCAACATCATTTGAGATCCAACTTAGCTTGGGGCCTTTGTTCCATGGAAAGCCCCGATAGTTCCAAGAAAGAATCTGGAGCATGTTGAATTGCTATTTATTATTATCTTTTTGGTTTTTATCTCGAATAACAAATTTTCTATTTCTGATTATTGCCCATTTTCCTTCTTTTCTAGCTTCCTTTACCTTTTGAACCTCCTTTCTCAATTTTGCTTGATCTTCTCGAATGAGATCTTCATTTATAAATATTCTCGTTCCTTTTAGACTTGAGGTTTTACTAAGTATGTCATACTTATGTAGTAGAGCTCACCTTTATTCAGATTAGCCTTCCTTTATTCTCAGTTAGTTTCCCCAACCTTGTTGCTTCTATGAGACACGTTTCAATTTGTAATCTGTTATGTAATTTTGCCTGACCTATGGCTAAAGTATCCTCATCTACCTCTTCTTTCAAAATGAATATTATAAGGTTCAAGGCCCTTTTGTTACGCTCATGGTCTAATTCTATAAAATTTTTCATTTCATCTTTAATTGGTTTGATATCTAATTTACCTTCCACACTATGTAGGGTGAAGCAATCATGTCCTTCATTTTAAGACTCTCTAAAGTATCAACATCTACTTGCTGGGATGTTTGGTTCATATCTTGGTTTTGTTTTCTATAACCTGCAACCTAGTCTCTATTGCCTCCATCTTATTCTCCAATAGTTCTATTTTATTTTCTATTTGTTTTTGGATCTTGTCTTCAAGAGATGTGAATTTATTTTCCAACATGGCTACTAACTCTGTTTGTAGCTTGACTTCTCTTTCTTCTCTACTTTTCTCTAAAGACTATATATATACTCATAGAGGTTCTGCAGAGTAATTATGCTAGGTCCACCTTTGGTAATCTTTGGTAATTGTGGTGAATTATTCATACTTGAAAATATATGAGTAGATATGTATTAGAAAAATATAAGAAATGTGTGCACCTAATATCAGCAAGCCAGACTGCAGTGGGATGTCCCCTAGATTGTTTTTCTATTACCGCAAAGAGATCGTGAATTATTACCATAGAGAGATCATAAATATGACAGGAGAGATCGTGAATTATTACCACAGAGGGATCGTAAAGTATGACAGCATAGATCGTAAATTATTACCATAGAGAGATCATAAATTATTACTCTAGAGAGATCGTAAATACATCACCCGAACATTATAAATGAAATATATATTTTTCTAAATAATTTTATTTTATTTTTTAAAAATATGATTGGTTCAAACAACTTGGTTCTTATTTCGCCATCATGAGTTCAGTTGTCATTCTCAATCATGAGTTCAGTCGTCATTCACCATCTGCACGCAGACTTTGTTTAGAGTATCATACGTCGTCGTCCTACAGCTCATTCTTTATTACCCGCTTTAGATCCCATTGATATTTAATTTTGTTATCACAAATAAGGAAGGAAGTTTGACATTTAAATAAAAAATCACAAATAAAATGAGTACCAAAGTTCATGGGAAGGCGGAAGAGTGGATAGCAAGAAACGTCAAAGAAGAAAGGGGACAAAGAACTTAGTTTTGCAGGGTTCTTTGAATTCTAATTGCAATTGTTCTCAACAATTAAGCTAAGGAAGTAAGTTGCTGTAATTCTCATTATTTTCACTTCTTGTTTGCATGATTTCAAAACTGAAGAAAATGCTTTTCTTTTGCGTTCTGGAATTTTCCCTAACTTGTGCCTTTTTATATAACAGAGGCCGTTGATCTCCTATACACTGTGTTTTTGGTAATGCTTTCATTGCGTTCATTTGTTGCAAGATTTTCATTATTTGAGGCCGAGCTTTTAGTTTATTCGATATTAATTCTTCTTTTAAATTTTAAATTTTTGGAAATGAGCTGATGGAGTAGCAAAATTAAAATATAATATAAGTTGGTAGGAGAAAATTCCAAAAGAGAAATAATTATTTCTGTGTCGAACACTTCTTAGCAAAGAAACCAGAGAAAAGGAAGCTATTAGAACACATTTACTAGATACGGGAAATGGAAAATCCCATGTTAAATGAGAAATGACAAATTCTAGGTTTCACCAAAGTAACTTGGAGAGGAATTTTAACGTCCAAGATGCTAAAAAACAATAGCCTATAAAACAAACGACTTTGCCATTTGCATTCAGGCGTGTTATGTACAACCAAGATCACATACTCTTCCATTTTTTTACTGAGAAAAGTAGATGAACATTTATGTTCATTTCAACACAATAATAATCTTCTTTATTGAAAAATATGAATTTTAATTAGTAGAAGTTATTGGCTACCCATCAGCCTAAGTAGAGACTATAAACTTTCCATCCTGTAAAGGAAAGCACCTTGTTGTGATGATATGCCCATGTCAGTGGTTGTATGATGCAAGGGTTACAATTTTCAGTTTATATATGTATATATTTATTTCATTTAAATTTTATTAATTTTTAAAATTATATATAAAAATAAAAATATTTACCAAAATTTTTGCTAATGGGCATTTATGTGGTAATAGTATAGTAGCAGCTTCATGCTAAGAATATTTTAGGGATACAATTTTTTTCATTTTATTTTTTTTCAAAATTTTATTTAGTTTTTATAAATAAATTATTTTAATATAAAAATTTTAAAAAATTAAAGTATTTATAAAAATATCATCAAATATTTTATAGTTAATATTTTTAAAAATTAATCTCCACATTTTTTTAGATAAGTATAATTTTTTTCTCAAAAAACATTGCAAAAGTGTCACCATGGACATGGCTTTTAGCAAAATATTGTATTAAGATTCAAATACACTGGTACTTAATTTTCTATTATGCTTATTCTATAATTTAACTTTTATGGTTTCAAAAGAAAAAATGATTTATTATGCTTATTTTATAGTTTAATTTTATAGTTTTGAAAGAAAAAGTTCAAGGGTTATGAATTTTTAAGAACATGATTAATTATATAATTTATTTATTTTAAATATTTTTAATTAAATTTTAAAATGAATAAGAATAGAAATAGTAGACAATATATTCAAAAATAAAATGGATGAGAATATGGTTGGGGAAATCAATAACAATTAATTACAAGTGGAATAGAAGTTGTTGATTTTTAAATCATTTCAAGATTAATGTTTTTTTAGTTTTTTAAGTTTTCTCAATTTTTTCGTTATTGATGTTTTTAAAATTATTATTGGTGAAGTGAGAAACTTGATTATTTGTAAAAGCTTATTTTTTTTAATTGATTATAAAAATTTAAAAATACATAAACAATTTTGATTCTATTGGATTTTTCATGTTATTATATTAGGCATCAATTTTTGCTTGGACCCTTATTAATTTAACATTTTAAATTACATAATGTGCATTGACTTATTATTATTATATTATTATCCCTGTTTATAATTATTTTTATTGGTTGAAAACTATTAGTTACTTTGATTCATTTTTTTAAACAATTATTGCTTCAAGTTTTATTAATTTATATAATTTATATAAATTAAATTATATGAAAAATAATCTAACAAGTGTATTTGTACATCATCGCTAATATCTAGATGTTTCAACTTAGACATTTTTGTCACTGTGCAAGACACTTGGTTTTACCGCATTATATACAAGCATGCAAGTATTTCAATCTAACAACATCATAATTTTACATTATGATTGTTCTATTTCGAAAACTTTGTGATTTTGTAAAATGATTTGGTCAAATTAATATTAGCTATGAAACAACAAACTTAAACAAACATGATTAAGTGAAGGTTAAACAATCAAACTCAATGCTTTGAGCACATAAAATTTAAAACTAAGACATATACTTTGCCTATTATTATGATCACATCTCTGTCAATCACCCCAATAAAAGTTTTGGTTTTTACTCTGCTTTAACTATATTTACACCAACAAACATGATTAAGTGAAGGTTAAACAATCAAACTCAATGCTCTGAGTGCATAAAATTTAAAACAAAGACTTATACTTTACCTATTATTATGATCACATCTCTCTCATTCACTCCAATAAAAGTTTTGGTTTTTACTCTACTTTAACTCTGTTTACACCAACAATCAGTATCTACAATGTAGCCCTTGTTCAAATGTGGCACTTGGTTCATATTTTTCAAAGTTCAATATGTAAACTGAGGATAGGAACGCTAGCTATGCGGCCTTGTTTAGGTATGTAATGGTTGTTATCTCATATTGTTTTTTAAAGTGATGCAAAAGAGCGTCATTATTAAGGTTTTGCATAATATTTTATGTTGATTTCGTAGTCAATGAAATTTTAATTTGATTAAATATTGGATTCAGACAACTGGTAGAATAGATAAACTTGCACATCCTACACAAGGTCACCTGTGTAAACTGTAACCATGTTGAATTATTTATATATATATATATATATATATATATATATATATATATTATATGGACATTGGTGAAATGCATGGAACCTTAACTGAATTCAATATGGTAGGCCAATTTATGTGTGTTATGGTCCAAGCATAATGAATTAAAATATATTAGATTTTCATCTCATTCAAAGATACACAACTTGTTTTAGAATTTTTTAATTATCGTTACCATCTAGTTAGCATCAGTATTTTTTTCATAACCTTCTCCTTTGACTTTCATGTTCCCATCAAATAATTCTAGCAGATATTTCCATTCGAGCAAAATCTTATTAGTATTAGTATTGTTTTCATAACCTTCTCCTTTGGCTTTCATGTTCCCATCAAAGCATTCTAGCAGATATTTCCATTCTATCAAAATCAATTAGTAGCTAAATTAAACTAAGCAGTAGGGAACATTAGCTATCCTACCTTGTTCCATCTTAAACTCATAGGGATTTTCAAAGGTTTTCATATTTTATTCCATTATGGATTTTTTTTATAGCGTGAGGACATAGGTTTTGAACAATTACAGAAATTTTGAGGGTCATTCTATGTAATAGAGTCATGGAAATTTAGTTTTTGAAAAATTATTTTTAAATATCTTTATTAATCGTGGAATAACTAAAATAAAGAAATTAATATATATTTTTTATTTATAATAATCAAATTTATTTATTTTATTTTAAATATTACAAATATTTAAGTTTATCCTAATTTAATCATTAATTGATGGTGAATATAATTATTATTGCATTTATTTATATGTGTTAATTGATTTATTATTGTTTTGTTAGGGATATTTAAAGAGATAGACTTTAATTCATGTAAAATGTTTGGATATTTAAATAGATAGGCTTTAATTCATGTAAAATGTTGGAAGTCTTAGGTTAGTATTTAGTTCCTTATTTTTAATGAAGGTAAGCTTTTTCTTAATTAAAAGCAACTTTAAGCTTTATTTGAAGATTAAAATGTAGTTTGAGCATAAATAGTATTTAAAAAAATAAGAAAGCCAATATCTCTTGTAGTCATCACTAAGGCTAATTTTAAGTTTGGCATGTCCTTTTTAGTATCATGGAGCCTTAATCGCATATATAAGGCCAAATACTACCTAAATTATATTTTAAACTCTTCCCAAATGTATTTTTATTTCTTATTTTCAAAGTGGCAAAACCTATCATAAGTTAATAAAAAATGGAATCCATCACTAGCTACTATCGCAATGCCTATTGACTCGTCACTATTACTCAAGGAAAACCATATCACCTAGTACAATTTAAACACTTTCCTAGTTTAACCAATGGCGAGGACAACCATCACTAACTGATATTCACAAATGCATACCAACTCATCACCATTATTCACAGAAAACCACACCATTTCAAATTACCTATTCGTGGTCTATAAGAGGGCATACTTTCTATCTTGATGGATACCTCTAGGGTCTTAGGACATTATAATGTTTTTCTTACATCCATGGAAAATGAACTCATAACCAACTAGTAGTAGTTTTACGTCTTACTCTAGGACCATAAGGAAATTTCACCATAGTATCTACAAGAAACTAATATCCCTTGTGGCCATCACTAAAGCTACCTCTAGTGGGTTAATATACAATTTAGTAGCATCTAGCCATAATCACATACATGAAACAAAATTCCACCCCAATTGCAAACTAGCCTCTTACACAAGGGGAAACTTACAACATGCTAGGAATTATGACAAACCGATGATTTTTTTTTCTCCGACTATGAACACAAATAATATCACAAGGCTCCCTTGGAAAATTAAAAGTGGTGGGCCAACCAATATAGGCCTTTTGCATGGAATGAAAACTTAAATTCTAATATCTACATTATGCTATAATAAGGTAGACTGTAACCAAGCCAATTGTATTGAACGATGTGAGTACGAGCCCCTCAACATCTTGTCAGAGTACAAAACATAGTGACATGTTCACTGAGCCAAAGTTCATTGGCTAGAATTAAATTTAGGCTCTCCCAAAATTTTCACTTTTATTTATTTATTTAAATAATTAAACCATCTAAATTCTCATGCCTCATGCCTAAAAAACCTTTTACTAGAAAATCTAGATTTCAAAAACATATGTTTCACCATGGTCAGCTAAGCTAATAAAATAACAAGTTTCTTAAGGAAATCTACATTGGAGTTATTCAGATCTTTTAATAAGCTTCATCACATGCTAATGCCATGGGTCTATAAGCCACCAATGGTAAATTTAACAATGTCCATATCAAGATCAACCCAACATTCTCATTCCACCCACTCCACCTTCCCCCTACCCATTTCCACCCAACCTCCAACCAAAGTTTTTAAACTATGCTTCAAGTAATGCTACATTCCCCATAATTTGGGTTTACATTTATACTTTACATAAATGACTGTTGACACATAATCCTCAACGATTGGGAGAATTTGAATGTGAACAGTCATCAAGAAGATGAACTGAGCGGTCACATTCATGTATATAACAAATAGCTACCTAATGGAATAAACGAATCAGTTTTTCTGGAGTTACTCCTGGCCTGACATGGTATCAGAGCACAGGTCCCAGGTTCCTTTTTTAGTGTGCCTTGTAACTCCTCTGTCCTCTGTCCACTGCCTTCTGCTCTTTGTCCATTTCTTTCTACCTGACATGGTGAACATTTGATGAGGCTACGTATTGAACGCTGGCCTGACATGGTATGCGAACGTTGAAACCCTTGATTTTTTTTGAAACGCATATGATATCTGTGCCTTCATTTTCGCTGAATGAATCTTTGTTGTACACTGTTGTATCTGTGTTTTCATTTTTTTTGGTGAATGCATCTGCGCCTCGGCTCCTCCCCTCTCTGTTCATTCGAATTACTGCATAATTGTTTCTCAATTGAAATATTGGTATCGATTCAAATCCTTTCGCAAGTCCACTCTGCGCCTCGGTTCCTCTCCTCTCCACGGTATATGTAACATTGTTGCTCGTTGAAATTTCCACTGATACGAGCCCAGGTCTCCCAATTTCACTCTGGTCTCCCATTTCACGTTGGTAATATACCATTTCACGTTGGTCTCCCATTTCACGCTGGTCTCCCATTTCACGCTGGTATGGTTTTTCTTTAGCGTAGAACACATGAGAAAAATGTTCTCTTTATAGTGGCTTCTTTTCTCACGCGCTCTCTTTTCATTGAGTCACAAATGTTACAAAAAAAATCCATTGTTGGGGCTTTTTAACTAATTACCTTATTTGGTCATTGGGGACTAAAGGGATTTTAGTCAAGCCTCAATATTCATTTAAGAGAAAGTTGGGTCTGCAACATGCCAGAGACAACCTTTGATAAATGATAGGTTGTTAGTATATCATCCGATATGTATTGTGCGAGATATGTCACCGTTAATTTAGATTACAATTTCATATATTTGGTCTTGTGGTTTCTTTAATATACACACCGTTCAAGTTCTCAGCTTGTGATTATCTTGGCTTCGGGTGATGTCCAAATATTTGGCCGTCATCTTAAACTTCAAAAAAAAATTGAGCGTAGCAATATAGAGTGTATCTTCAATATTGATATCAAAAATTCAAAGGATTTGAAGAAACATAGTGCATAAAGTATTTTTATCAGCAGAAGTAATCTTTTACAGAATGCATTCAATCATCTCTATGGTGGGAATAGTTCTCACTGGCAAGGAGAACTATCCTGATTGGTCCTGGCTGATACAACACACCCTCATCTTCAATGAGTTGTGGAAAGGAGTGTGTGTCGGAGAAGGAGAAAGTGACCCAGAAAAGCCTACCTCAGACAAAGAGCTCGCCATTTGGGAAAACAAGAACAACAAAGCATATGCATTAATTGTAGCATCTGTAAATAAGGAGTTGAGTCGCCACATTTCATCATATTCAACTGCCTTTGAAGCTTTACAAAAGTTGAAAGAACTCTATGACTCACATTCTGCACTTGAAGTCGTCCAACTTATGATTAAACTCTTCACTCTTGAACTGCAAAATAATGATCCTCTTGCTCTTGCATCTGAAATCAAGTCTATAATGCATGATATCAAATCCACTAAAGTTGAGTTGGATATCTCTCTTATTGATTTTCTCAAGGCACTTTATCCTACATACTCCAATTATCTTGAGTATTTGCAAGCAAATGGAAATCTCAAAGATATAACCTTTGACTCTCTTGTGAAAAATTTTGATGAAAGAGAAAAAGCCTTTGGAAAGAAGACAGCCCCTGAATCTTCTGAAGAGACTGTATGCCTGGCTCATAAAGAAAAGTATCCTGCTCAAGATTCTATAAGAGGAAGAGGTGGACGAAGAGGAAGAGGAAGATATTTCAGAGGCAGGGGGGCCAGACATTGTCAAGGAGAAAAGGCAGATTTACATTGTATTCGCTGCAAAAGAAATGGATCACATGATGCCTCTACATGCAAGCTACCATGGGACAAAATTGAGCAGAGAAGAAACCAACAGAAAGGTAAAACTGATGATACAGACAAAGGTAAAGCACCTGAATCCGCTCACTATGTTGAGGCACAATGCAACATTGGAGTAAATGAAGATTTGTTTAATACTTCACTTGCTTCCTGGAAAAATGATTGGTTGCTTGATTCAGGAGCAACCTGTCACATGACTCATAGAAAATATTTTTTTGAATATTTCACTGACAATGTTGATGGAGTAGTATACTTTGCACATCAGTCAAAAATCAAGCCATCAGGGCTTGGCACAATTAGGCTTAAACTGCCTGGTATTCCAGACTTTCTTTTGAATCATGTTTTATATCTCCCACAACTCAAGAGAAACTTGTTGTCCTTGGTCCACATCCGCGAGCAAGGTCACTCCATTCATACGTTTGATGGCAAGTTTGAGGTAAGAAAAGAATCTGACCACTCACTTGTCATGAGGGGAATAGAAGAAGAAAGACTTTTCAAACTGCAAGGAACATTTGCTCATGCATAACATTTCTCATATATTTCTCATCATGAAGAAGGTACACTTCCATCAAGTTTATTATGGCATTCTAGATTTGGACATTTAAACTATGACAATCCCCGCTTATTGAAGAAAAATGGTGTTACTGGTTTGCCTACAATTCCTAGGAAACATAAGCAATGTGATGCTTGCATTCTAGGAAAGCATAGCAAACAGTCTTTTCATGACTCACA
>APFE031380564.1:167342-178926 GCA_000404065.3 Pinus taeda
AGACTTTCTTCTTGATCATGTTCTATATCTCCCATAGCTCAAGAGAAACTTGTTGTCCTTGGTCCACATCCGCCAGCAAGGTCACTCCATTCATATGTTTGATGGAAAGCTTGACGTGAGAAAAGCATCTGATCACTCACTTGTCATGAGGGGAATAGAAGAAGAAAGATTTTTCAAACTGCAAGGAACATCTGCTCATGCATAACATTTCTCATATATTTCTCATCATGAAGAAGGTACACTTCCATCAAGTTTATTATGGCATGCTAGATTTGGACATTTAAACTATGACAGTCTCCGCTTATTGAAGAAAAATGGTGTTGATGGTTTTGCCTACAATTCCTAAAAAACTTAAGCAATGTGATGCTTGCATTCTAGGAAAGCATAGCAAACAGTCCTTTCATGACTCACATTCAAGAGCACATAGGAAGCTTGAACTTATTCATTCAGATTATGTGGTTCAATGCCTGTTCCTTCTGCAAATGGAAATAAATATATCATGACATTTATTGATGACTACACCAGAATGTGTTGGGTTTATTTATTGAAGAACAAATCTGATGCTTTCCTAACATTCAAGAATTTTCATAAATGGATTGAAAATGATGCACAATCTCATATTGGGTCTATCGCACTGATAATGGAAAAGGATATACATCAAATGAATTTGAACACTATCTTCGCCAACATGGGATTAAACATCAAACAACTGTGCCTTATAATCCCCAACAGAATGGTGTAGCTGAAAGAATGAATAGAACAATTTTGAATATGGTACGATCCATGCTTTTTTTTAAAAATGTAAAGATAATGTTTTGGGCTGATGCTGTTCTATGTGCTGCATATATAAAGAATAGATGTCCATCTAGTGCTATAAGAAACAAGACTCCTTATGAATTGTGGTATGGACATGTTCCTTCGGTCAAACATCTCAGGATTTTTGGTTCCACCTGTTATGCTTGATACCAAAGGTACATAGAAACAAACTTGGTGTAGAAGTCGTAAGTGTATCTTCTTGGGGTATTCAAACACCTCCAAAGCATACCGCCTCTATGATGAAGAAAATAAAAAGTTTGTTATATCTAGAGATGTAATTTTTCTTGAATCATCCAAATCTGACAATATTGTTGAGTGGCAACTTGATCGCTTGGATAGATTCGCAAAAACGAAATCATTTCAAGAAAATTAGATTCCACATCTTGAAGGGGGGATTCCTATACTAGATCAACATGTGGAATCTTCTTCTAAAGAATACTCTCCCCCGATTGAAACTCCAACAACGGATGATGCTTTAAGTGATGTAATTGATAGAATTGGGAGACTCAATCTTGATTCACTCCCAACTCAATCAACAGAGCAGCCTGGACCATCTCAAAAAAGTCCCCCAAAGTGGCTGACAAAGACACTTGAAAGTGTTCATCTTGATGAAATTGGAAAAACAGGAACCATAAATTCAAACCGAAAAAATGGAGGTGATGTAGATGACTCTAATTCACCTGTTGATATGGATATTTCTTATGATTGTAAATTGAACTTGTCTATATATTTTGAACCAACTTCCTTTAAATAAGTTGCTTCTCATGATGAATGGAAAGAAGCAATGCAAAAGGAGTATGATTCCCTCATAAAGAACGGCACTTGGAAGCTCGTTGATCCTCCATTTGGAACCAAACCAATTGGCTACAAGTGGGTCTACAAGAACAAGTACAAAGCTGATGGCTCACTTGACAAGCACAAAGCTAGGCTTGTGGCAAAAGGTTTGCACAAAAGGAAGGGGTCGATTATGAGGAAACTTTTGCTCCCACAGCAAAATGGGCCACCATCCGGACACTCTTTGCACTAGCAGCTCTAGAATGGTTGGAAAGTCCATCAAATGGATGTAAAAACTGCCTTCTTGAATGGAGATCTAAAAGAAAATGTTTTTATGTCCCAGCCTGAAGGATTTGCTGTGAAAGGAAATGAACATAAAGTATGCAAACTTGTGAAGTCCTTGTATGGCCTCAAACAAGCACCACGAGCCTGGTATGAAAAACTAACTGAGCATCTTCTGAAACTCACTTCAATCATTTTGATCTTGATGATGCAATTTTATTTGTCAAGAAAGTTGGCAAAACAGTTGTATATCTTGTGGTATATGTAGATGATCTTTTAATGACAGGGAACAATGAAAGTTATATTGCATCCATAAAGAAAGAATTAGGAAAAAACTTTGAAATGACTGATTTGGGCTATGTTCATTACTATCTTGGCATTGAAGTAACCCAACATCCAAAATCCATATTTCTTTCTCAAAAGAAATACATTGGAGATTTGTTAAACAGATTTGGCATGACAGAGTGCAATCCTCTTTCTACTCCAATGAAACAAAACTTAAAGCTCACATTTATTGAAGGAAAGGAATTTGAGGATGCAACAAAGTATAGACAACTTATAGGAAGTCTCATCTACCTCACTACTACCAGACCAGATATTTCATTTGCTGTTGCAATCCTCTCCAGGTTTATGCAAAAGCCTTGTGAGGGACATTGGTCTGCTGCAAAAAGAGTTCTAAGGTACTTGAAGGGAACTCAAGACCTTGGAATCAAGTATATACAGGTGGACGACTTCAGCTTGATTGGATACTCTAATTCAGACTTCGATGGAGACAAAGAAACTGGAGTATCTACTTCAGGATATGCTATGAGTATTGGATCAGGAGCTGTCTCTTGGAGATCATGCAAACAATCAGTTCCAGCAGATTCCACAACAGAAGCAGAATATGTGGCAGCAGCTGAAGCAACGAAATAAATTGTGTGGCTCAGGAAAATTCTTGAAGATTTGCAGGTAAAACAAGTACAATCAACTCCACTGATGATTGACAACACCTCTGCAATAAAGTTGGCCAAGAACCCAAAGTTCCATGATCGTAAAAAGCACATCAATACTAAATATCATCTGATTCGACATCATGTTGAGACCAAAACAATCCATCTCTCTCATTGTTCCACAAATGAGCAAATTGCAGACATCTTCACCAAAGCGCTTGGAAGAGAAAAGCTTGAAAGATTCAGAACGATGCTTGGACTCACCAACATCCCTTGAGATTAAGGGGGGGAATGTTGACACCTAATCCTAGCGATTGGGAGAATTTGAATGTGAATAGTCATCAAGAAGATGAACTGAACGATCACATTCATGTATATAACAAATAGCTACCTAATGGAATAAACGAATCAGTTTTTCTGGAGTTACTCCTGGCCTGACAATGACTCAACAAATAGGAGTATGTACACCAAAAAAGTCTTAAGAAAATATGTCCAATTTGATATAACTAACTTATACCTCCAAAATAAATGTGTATAATTGCATGGTTGATCATATGATAATCAAATATTCTATGTACTTCATTACTTGCATGCTATCTACTTTCACCATGGCTCCCATGATCAAACACTCTTGTGAGAGATTCTAGCTTTAACTTTACAGTGGGAGGAATAACATCAAAAATCACAAAGAAATCACAAAATGAGAAACATATTTTTACCAAACAATTTTTTTATAAGAAAACCAACTTTCAAAGATATATATTAAATCACCTTGGAAACTTTCAAAGATATATATTCAATCACTTGAAGGATTTTAGAGTTAAGCTTTTAAGGCTTTAAATATTCTTCATCACATGCTAGTACAATGGGTAAATACTATTGGATACCCAATACAATGGCCCATAAGTCACCGATAGTTAATCCATCAATGCTCAAGTTAAGATTAATCCAATATTCCCCTTTTTAAATTTAACTTGGGATAAAACCTATGCTGATCAATCTCTTGCACGACTCAATAGTTATGCCTTGGTAGAATTGAATAATAATTACCTATTCTAATATATGGCTTCAAGGTGTATTACACACCTATCCCAACATTCTACCCTCATCATATACTTTCCAAGAGTATAAAGGAGAATTCATAAAACTATAATCTAATTGCCAGGGGCCATAAGGCCTATAAAATCATAACACCACTTGAATTCATCTATGCTCACTGGCTTCATCAATTCATCTACACCATTTTGCAAGGTGTAATTTTTCTCTAGTATTACCTTTCCATACTCTACCATGTCCTTAATGTGATGGTACTATATATCTACATTGTTTTTCATTCACATGAAAACTTTAGGTTCTTAGCTAGACAAATATCATTGTTATTGTTGAACTATAATAACTTTCCCCCTTAGTCATGTTTCATTCATGAAACGACCTCCTTTTATGCATGAGTGAATGTCATACACTTAATCTCTATTGTTGACAAAGAGACCATAGTTTATCACTTGCTCATCCAACTCAATACTCCACTAAATAACTGAAACATGTATCAACTTGTAAATGTCCTTCTATCTACATTTCTTTCCTATCATAATCCACATTACCTTATATATCCACTATGTATCCCTTGAAACATAACTATTATAATAGATGGAATATTCATATGTACCTTGCAAATACTTGAAGTGCTCCTTCACAACAACTTAATGTTCATATCCAAGAATATACATGAATAACTCAAGGCTCATGCTACTTGAGAAATTTATGGTCTAGTACATAGCATAACATACATTAAACTAAGAACCACACTAGCATAAGGAACAAATAAACATATCCCTCATTTTTAGGGTTGTTCTAGGATATTGTTGAACTAAAATTTTAGTTCCCATTGAAATCACAACACTCAATGATTCGCAATATGGCATGCAAAAATGTTGTAGCATATAATTTACATACTTTTATAGATTGACTAAAGATTTTTACTTTATCTATCTCTATGATCTCCATTCCTAAGATATATTCATAGCATCCAACTCCTTCACATCAAATTGTGTTGAAGGTTAAGAGTTCAAATCACAAATCACATCCCTAAAAAGAATAAAATATCATTTACATATAGACTGAGTACAATGAAATTCCCACAATTATGTTTTTAATGGATACAATGATTTGATTTGAATCATAATCTCAGAAATCCCAACCCCAAAACAAAAGAATAAAACTTCTATTGCGTGACATTCTAGGAGATTTTTTAAGGCCATACAAACACTCTTTTAATTTGAAAACTAATGAGTCTTTAACTTTTACAACATAATGCTCTGATCGTTTCAGATATATCTCCTCCTCCAAACGTCATGTCTTTTTCACATCCATCTTTCCGATTTATAAATAAAAAGGTGCTATTATATGTGATAAGCCCTAATAGATGTTAAATTAGAGAATGAGGAAAATATTTCACCAAATTCTAACTCCTCAACCTAGAAATACCCTATCACGATCAACCTTGCCTTGTGTTTCTAAACATTGCCATCTAAACTAATTTTCCTCTCATACACCCATTTACATTTAGTGAGTTTCCATCCATAAAAAAATGTTACCAAGTCCCATGTATCATTCTTTCTAACTAAATCCCTTTCCTCTTCCATATCTAATCTCTAAGACTCCTTATCTTCCATCTACATTACTTCTTTCATAGTTCTAGGTTCATCAATGTTAGCAAATAAAGAAAATATACATATGAAATATGATAAAATATAATTATAAATGTATAGTTCCCTTTTCTTCGAGTGTACCTCCTTAAAGTTTGAGGTGCATATTATTACTCCTCTTTTAAACTCTGTAAATTATTAGGTGATCAATTTTAAGCTAAAAAATGAAAGTGCCTAGAAATTCATGAAACTAGTGTAAAATCTAAGTGCTCATCGTTTTGAATCTAAAGACTTTCATTTCACCTCAATCCGACACTGTATGCTCAAGTTATCACATGCTAACCGTTTAGCGAAACAACTAAAATTTGAGCAGGCCAGTTGACTGGGATTCCGTACTACTGAGTTAGCAAGGCGATTGTGCAGGGTATGTTCCAATGATAGGCTGATACTTGGCAGGTTTTGGTTCATTGGTTGATGGTCTAATTTGATTGGTTCGTATTGTGGTTAAGTGGACCAACAAATGGGTGCCACGTGGCCCAATTATGGACTGCCACGTGGCACCCTGGAGGTGGTGTAAAATTTTGGTTCATGGTTGAACTAGCCTCTACATGAATCAAACTCGTGACCTCCAATTTCACAACACAACGCCTTACCACTAGGTTGTATGATGGTTCTTATTATATATAGAACCAAAACACCATTTAAGGTTAACTTGTGGCCCTTTCAGAGGAAAGGGCCAGGCTGCCAGTGCCCCCCCCGGTCACGTTGATTTACATATGACCCTCAGCGCAATAGGCAGAGGGGCTCGGGACCTTTAGCCTAGACCCAGGTCATTGATGTAGGCACATAACCATGGAATTTAGTGGAAGATGCTAAAGATCGAGGGCATCTAGTGGTGGCCCAAGGTTGAGGACACATGCCATGCCATGAGACCGTGTTAGAGGCTAGGAAGGAGGAGCTTGTGGTAGGGGGCCAGTTTGAGGGTCATATGTTGCCAATAAGACCATGTGCCAGTGTAAATAGGGCTCTGATGGTTAGGGTGGGTTGTTGACCCGACCCTTGGACTTGTGGTGCCCCACATGACCATGTGTCTGAGATTTAAGGGCTTAATTGGCAGTGGCGAGTGTTAAGTCCCAGTTCTCAGCCCTATGTGTCCCATATGGCCATAATTTTCAGACTTATGGGGTCATTGGAAAATTTAATAATCACCTAGAATGCACTAGCAGAGGGTGAATTTGTCACTCAGTTAGCGAATTTCGGGGCAGATTTGTAGGACTGTTAGACAGATGGTTGAATTTGTAGGATGATTAACATTCAAGTTCATGGGAGAGCTTAGGAGCTCATTGCTTCTGGCGATTTTTGCCAAATTGAGCTCAGAAAGAGTCGACTTTGGGGTTTTTGGATGTTCTAAATCCATTGGTGACCTCTAATTTATAATTTGATCACATAGAAAAAGTCTTTTTACAGGTTTTATACTAAAGGTGTATGGATTAGTCAGGGTTTAGAAGTAGTTTTGGAAGATATTTGGGCATGAAGAAGGCCTTGTAGGGGTATTCTCATCTTCAGAAGTCTACTATAGCAGTTGTAACTTATAGGGTTCAAATCATGTTTAACTTATCTCAACATGAAGTTTTGTTTATGTGCTTCAATGTGGAATTGAAGTGTTCACATGCTCTTTTTACTTCATTTTAGTTGGAGTATGTCATCTTTGTAGGAGATGCTTTGAGTTGCTGCCGTTTGTGAGAGTTCTTCATAGCAGAACATTACCATGTAGGGGTAATAGAAACATGTTTACCTACATTAAAAGTTTATGTACTTCATTTGATATTGAATATATGAGTGGTCTAGTCATTTTTCCAGGCTCAAAGATGTAGTCTAGGAAGGGTGAACTCTATCGACAAACCTTTTGTTATTCTCTTCATTATGCCTGCATGGATTATATGTTATTATGTTCATTATGTTAAGTTACATATGAAGACTAATTCATGACTTGAAGAGACATTGGAAACACCTCTTGTTTCAAGACCCATTTTTACCTTGCAAAGCATTGACACGTTCCTAATTTTTGTTTTATTTGATTTTGGAAAAGAGGAAGAAATCACCTAATTCAATTTTAGATCACTAAATTCTCCTCATCATGTCCACCATTAACTTTTCATTCATTTTCTACTTCATTTTTACTAGTCTTAGGTGGTAGTTGAACCACTGGCTTCTTCTCATCCTTTTCTGGCTTAAAAATAATGTGAGAACACTTAACTTCTTTGAAAATAAAATTATTATTATACAAAATATTTTTAGCCACAGTACGATAAATGTTGTACCCTTTCATACCAATGTTATAGTAGAGGATATATACTTGATAACCTTGTTATCCAACTTCATTGTGAGTAAAAACCCCATATTTAGTTCAAAGAAATATATCAATGTCTTTCAAGAATAATCATCAATGAATGACACATAACAAAAAGCCTTAGAAATTGACGGAATTTTAACTAAATCAAATCATAACATTAGAATGAATTAAGTCTAGCACCCCAAAATATTGGTTAGAACTAAATAAAATTGAACCCAATTCTGTTTTCCATATATGCAATGCTTGTAAAAATCAAATTCAAGAGTATGATTATTCAATCCATCAACGATTTTTTTGTTTTTCAAGGCTTTTAGTTCATTCTCATTAATATGAACCAACTTTGCGACCATAGAATTATATTCTATATGGCTAAATTTCCTTTAGAAACAAGAGCCTCTTTACAAGATTTTAATTGTGAAGGCTTAGATCCTATAAATATCTATGCTATAGTTTTTTTTTGTTTTTTTGTTTATATTGGGAATAATGTTCTCACATGAACACTCTTAGTGAGCACCAAAAAACAAAACCATATTAAACCCTTTGTCAAAGAAAATAATATAGACACCTACACACCTACATCATTAAGTGTTCTTTCTAATAGTACGTTTTGCGATAAACTTGTATTGAGAAAACCTCAAGTGTCTACCATTAAGGATTCTAATCAAGACTTTACAACAATCAACTATACTTAGAGGGAGGAATCATCACGAAATACCATCCCACCATCATATTTCCCATATAATGCAAACTTATGTTGATTGGAAATATGTGGAAATTAACCAAACATAATCCCACATGACATGAGAGGGAGGCATCATCACAACATACCATCCCACCATCATATTTCCCATATAATGAAACTGATGTTGATTGGAAATATGTGGAAATTAACCGAACATAATGTCACATGACATAAATCTCAAAACATATATATAGATGATATATGATATGTTTATATTTCCTATTTTTGTTTCACTGGTATCTGCGTCATCCATGTCTCACCTCTCTGCATCTGTTTTTCTCTTCCTTGTCATGCCTTTGCTCTCTTTTTTTGTGTTTACTATAGGATTTACACACACCAGTGACGGTGAATTCTATTGATATTGGTCAATGGCCACCTAATAAGTACATTTATTTATGACCAATTTTAATAGTATTAATGTTGATATAAGTGGGTAATTATGCATTTCAATGTGTTCAATTGACACATTGTTGTTGATACAAAAGCAATTTGGAAATACATTGTTCGGATGGAAAGGCTGAGATTCATTTGATCTAAAATGGGATGGTGTTTCTTGCATCAGTAACCGAATAACTTATTTGTAAGTATTTTGTGCATCTTGCTTTCAAATCATGACAACATCTCATCTTCTAAATGAATATCCATTTCGTTTATGGAAATTTCTTGAGCTCTAAAGAAAATGTTGGGAGTTTCTTCTAATTGAATCTTTCCATGGATAAAATTTTATAGGACTCTATATTCAATGAATCTCAATGGACATTTGCCGATTGAAATTGGGGATCTTGCAACCTCAGAATTTTTGTAAGTTGATTGATGAAATAATTGCAAGGGTACCACAGAGTTGATACCATCCAAACCCAATTCTCCAATGAATATTGAGGTTGCGAAGTAGAGATAATTTTCCTGAACTCCCCCATATGTATATAAGATATTTGTTTACTTTAGTGCAATGATATTTCTATTTAATGTAGTTAATGCACCATGCAAATTTTATCCAACATTTGAACACACAGTGTAGTGGGGATGGATCTTCCAGTGCTACCCTCTATATAGAGCATCTTCCTTCTTTAGATGCAATTAGAATAATATTAGCAAAAAAAATATTGGGTTTTCATGGTAAATAAGAGGGTATAATAAGTAGATTGACTAAACGAATCATTGCAAGGATCTGTCATACAATCTAGGCATGACAGGATTGATTCCAAGTACTTTGGGTGATTTGAAATACCTTCACACAATGTAAGCATTTTGAACCTTGTAATTCAATCATTGGTATTTTTTTTTTAATACTTTACAATCAACTAATTTTTAGTGCATCTTAGAATATTGAGAGGTTATAGATTTTTTGGGCTCATTCCAAAGGAGTTGGCTAAACTGCAGAGACTGGTTACTCTATGAGAAAATACTCCAAAAAAAACCGTTATTTTTATGAACAAGTACACTTTGTGGCATCGTGAATCGTTGTTATTTTGTAGGGACATGAAAATGATTTATTGGGAAGTACTCCCCCATATTTGAGTAATCTTACAAGTCTATACTCATTTGATTTTTCCAACAATACCATCGTTGGAGAATTGCCTATCGAGCTAAAGGAGCTTGTTAATTGCAATCACATGTAATTATTGCATTTTTATTTGGGATAAATTTTACTTGTGTATAGGAATATTCATTTTATACCTTTTTATCTTAAAATTGTGGTTATGTTGTTGATGATTCAAGCCATTTAAATAAAAACAATTTGAGTGGATCAATTCCACTAGAGGTTTTCAACGAGACTATGACCTTAAAACATGTGTAAGTACCATATTAATTATATTCTAAAGCATAAGCATTTAATCCTTAATTCAATTCCTACTAAGCTATTTGATCAAATTAGATTCTCAACATAAAGCCATTGTCCATTATTTACAGGTTATTTGATGACAATTCATTCATAGGAAATATCATTGTCTTGCAAGTCTCCTATTTCCATTGGATTTCAAAGTACACAAATCCCCACACTTCTCATCAACTATTATTTATGTGATCAAGTTGGAAATAAAGTTTAACATTCTATTATTGAATGGTGTTGGGTGTGTAGCCTGATTATATTCTATATTCAAAAGTACCACCACATTGGACCCCAGTTCAAAATGGGAGCGGCAAGGCCGCCCGTAAAATATTCGCTGCAGGGGGGATCCAGGGGGAGCGGCTGCGACCTTTGGGAGCCCCCCCCTTGGCAGGGGGTTTCGGCGGCAGCACCCGCGAAGCTAAAAACAGCTGTAAAATTTCCTTGTAAAAGTATAGTAATTTCTAGTCAATTTGGGCCATTCATTAGGCGGATGATCTGACGGTATAACTTATGTTTAGTTTAGGGTTTTTTTCCCTAGAAGGCAACCCCACTCTTTGTATGAGGGCATTGTATTTGAGGCTATGAGCTGGATGTGTATTCTGTGTGTGAGCGAGAAATAGAGAGGTGAGACTGTGAGAGAAGACATAGGATATTACAATGGATTTGCTGTAGGTTGTGCCTCTTCATTTTTTTGGATAATAGAAAGGAAGGACTGGCTATTCGAGGTGGACGTAGCCCAAACTGGGTGAACCACGTATATCTGTGTCTCTCTTGTTTTGTGCATTTTCTGTGTTTATATTTCTGCAATATTTTATGTGTTCCATTGCTCCGTAATATATATAATATTCTAACAACTGGTATCAGAGGCAAAGGTCTATTTGGCTGATAAACTCACAGGAAAGAAGGGTTCCTAGTTTGAGTGGGAACAATGGCGGAAAATGGTAAGTTTAGGGTTGAGAAATTTAACGGCCAAAACTTCTCGTTGTGGAAGATGCAGATGGAAGATTATCTGTATCAGAAAGATCTATACCTACCATTGGGTGGAAAATCAAAGAAGCCGACACATATGGAAGATGAAGAATGGAACCTTCTCGATAGAAAGGCACTCGAAACAATACGGCTGTGCCTTGCAGCGTCGGTCGCCTTCAACATTTCGAAGGAAACAACGACAAAGGGTTTGATTAAGGCGTTGGAGAAACTATATGAAAA
>APFE031380564.1:183516-198894 GCA_000404065.3 Pinus taeda
TAAAAGTATAGTAATTTCTAGTTAATCTGGGTTGTTCATTAGGCGGATGATCTGACAGTAGAACTTATGTTTAGTTTAGGGTTTTTTACCCTAGAAGGCAACCCCTCTCTTTGTATGAGGGCATTGTATTTGAGGCTATGAGATAGATGTGTATTCTGTGTGTGAACGAGAAACAGAGAGGTGAGACTGTGAGAGAAGACAGAGGATATTACAACAGATTTGTTGTAGGTTGTGTCTCTTCATTTTGATGGATAATAGAAAGGAACGACTCGCTGTTTGAGGTGGACATAGCCCAAACTGGGTGAACCACGTATATCTGTGTCTCTCTTGTTTTGTGCATTTTCTGTGTTTATATTTCTGCAATATTTTATGTGTTCCATTGCTCCGTAATATATATAATATTCTAACAAATGGTTGGTATAATGACATGTTATCTCCTCTACCCAGTTTCAAATTTTAGGGGACATTTTTAGCCCCTTACTCTAAGGCTCAAGGTGTAGACTCCTGGGCCCTCATCGAGACTAGGGTCTTGCTTAGTCATAAATTCCTGATATATATGGTTTCCTAGTATTATAGTAACAACATTTAACTTTTATCCTGAGCCGCACCCTAGACATAAAAGCGATGACATACTCAACCCAGTTATAGTTTTGTTGATTATTTCTTAATATGGAATCATATCTAGGAGTTTACAACTGCAAGTGAAATATACTTTCACATGAGTAGAGGGGCTGGAAGGATTAGATATGTGTGAGGTTTAGCAAATCTAATGAGTGTCATTTTAATTAATATATTCTGACCTTAAAATAAATTTTTTCTAGGGTAATGGGACAAGTGTTCATATATTTTTTGTCGAATATAGAATATTAAGATTATTCATACGTAGGGAATGTAAGACACAAAGAGTATTTAGACACAGGGTTGTCCAATCTAACGATGTTCTCTTACTCTGATAATATAAAATATTGTTGCAATATTTTTGTTGCCTAGTTCTCAAATATCTTGACAGACCATCTATTAAAACTTTCTTTATGATTAATAGGAGGCTTGATCGAAACTCTTTGGAAGGACTAGTTCCATTCGAAATCGTAAAATTGGAAAATATTAATGAATTGTAAGATCAATGATGGATTGTGCTTGTTTAGAGATGCTAGATCATAGTATTGACCAAAAGAACTCATTGCCCCTCTACATTTTTTCAAGCATCTATCAAATAATGAACTCAATGGTTATATACTTGACTTATCTTTGATGAAAGATCTTCAATACCTGTAAGTAGAAGGTTCAAACTCCACTCAAAAGATATCTAATTGATTTTATGAATTTAAGACATTCAATATTTGTGTGTACAACCTTTTCGTTTCTAAGGACTTGAGTAACAATTCATTTGAGGTCTCTGATGTGCCCACCTGGCTATATACTCTCGCATCTTTGACCACCATGTATGTTCAAGTGGTTTGAAACATAGTTACCAAATTCAAATTCAAATTCGATTTGATACAGAAAAAATTTGACCCTATAAATTCAATATAGAAAAAATTTGACACAATACATCTTACAAATACTTAATTATTATTATTATTATTAATTTAAATGAACAGTCATTATATGAAAATTCATTAAATATTTACCTAACAAGGATATTTCTATTTACTTATTTCCAACATTAATTTCTCCTGTCTAAAATGTTATAGACCCTATCTCTCTAAAACAATTTAGAAATAATAAGGATAAAAATGCATCAAAATTTATTATTATTGCAGACTGGAAAAACCCGTAAAATTAAAATCTAATAATATGAGTCACAAAACACAAAGCTAGAGTTCAATGTAAAAATTGTGATATTGGATATTAAAAATATGATTTAAGTGATCTCTAAGTACCGTGAAATTTATCTCTAAATCACTAAATAGATCTATGTGAAAATGTGCATGCTATCTACAAACATTGATACAACTCCTAAAGGGTCTTTTTGTAGATATCTAGAAACTTCTTGAGAATCTTCTTGAAATACAACAGAATGATATCTAATTTAGATTGAAATATTAATTTAGATCATTTACTTCATGGTCATTTTGTATTATATTTAAAACAATATTACGTATAAAATAGACACTTTTAAACCTTATAAAACAATGCAATAAAAGTAACTAAGAATCATAATATGTTAAACTAGAACAATGCAATCATAAAATGTCAAAAAGTTAAAACATAGTTTAAGACTTATGTGCTTATACAAAATGCTAATAGAAATAACAATTTTATGATCATTACCATAAATGAAGGGCCAAAATTATCTTAAGGTGTGTAGTTCATCTCATCTCCATTGTCCTCATCGACATTAGTGTATTCACTCATGAGAGAGGCATTATCACTACTAGAACTCTCAACTCGAACATCTCTGAGTGGGACATCATTCTCATTGATGTGATATGTGGATGTAGAAGATCATCCCACAATTGGTGCTTGTGAGGTTGCACTAGATGCATTAAAAATATGGTGAACTTCTTGTACTATATATGAAGTTGTTTTCTTCCCCTCCAAAGTTTTCAGCCACAAGAGTAAATTGCAGTTAGTGCTAGCTAAATATTCCAATTTACTAGCTCCTAAATGGTTTCTTTTCTTACTATGGATGAACTCATGAGTGCTCTAACTCCTTTCACATGTTGACGCACTAGTGACCTACTTTTTTACATGAAAATAATATTGTATTAGTATAATAATTTACATGGAATAATTTGCAAATGTACATACAAAGTATAAATAATTATGATGCCTACATACTTGATTCAACATCATAACTACAAATGTTTTTAGTTGAGGTGTCTAATATCCATTGAGAAACCACCATTGAGTAGGGGTGACCTCTGGATGGTGCATATCTCGTATTGCCCTAGCTATAGTGAAATAATGACCAACCCCTTGCCTATATGATATTGATTGTATTTTTATTTGATGTTGTATTTTAGGATCAAGATACATCTTCTCCATACAATTATAAAATCCCTCAATGATATCTCTATCCTTAGGAACATGAAAGTAATTAGGTGCTAGAAAAATCCCCGTAGAATGCAACGGTGTATGCAACACACACCACCTTTTTTCAAAAATTCTCCATATTGGTTTATATATTGAACTATCATTCTTACATATCAATGATATGTGTTTTATTACTCTATACATGCCCTCATATACATAACCCATACATTCAACATTAGAATTGACCATCCTCAAAATTTGTACAGTAGACTCACAAATAGAGATGATGTTTTCTGCACAAGACCAAAACATTTCATTGAAGATTGTTTTCTCTACTAGTTTACCACCTTCTGACTTTGACAAAGGAGATTTCAACCAGTCTTAATTACATACAAATGATGTTAATGCAACATTTTTCTCTACTGACCTTTGTGGTGCAATGAAATGGGTGGAAAACCTACTGTCACCTAGCCTCAATAGATTCTTGGTTTTGTATTTTCTAAATATACTCAATCTCAATCGGTGGTTGAGAATGAATTTGACTAGTTTCCTTTCTTGAGATATATTTACCTGCACCTAACCTACTTTACCAATGTCATGAAGGGATAGATCAATACATTGTTTTACACAAGGTGTCCATAACAACTTAGGGAAATGCTCCATCAATAACTCACCAACATGAAAACAATTGGATGCATTATCAGTGAGAACTTGGACAACATTTTCCTCTCCTAGAGATAATATGGTGTCATTCAGTATCTGAAATAAATATTCAGTAGTATTTTTTTTGTCCATACAATCGATAGTAGACAAATGAATCACTCCTCGAGAACAACAAGCAAGTGTGTTCACAAGAGGTACAGATTGGCGATAAGTCCAACCATCACTAACTAAAGTACATCTAGAAATAGCCCATGAATCCCTTGTTGGTTCAATTCTTTCCTCTATTCTTTGTTTTCTCCTCTCAATTCCTTTGGTCCTAAGACTTTCATAGCTTGGAAGAACATATGAGGGACCAAAATGGCCTATTTTGTTTTAACATATCAAGAAATAATGGGATTTTGATAGTGTTGAAAGAGATATCACAACTAATGAAAAAATTATAAACTGCATCACCTACCTCATTTCTCTCTAATGGCTTCCAAGCTTTCTTCAATGTTTGTTGTGTTGGATCAACATCTGGTAAATTAGGTTCTCTTTGTGATCCATATGGTATAGAAGATGTTGTAGATGCCACAAATGATGGGAAGGAGCTTGGTGTTGAAGTAATACAATTTTCTCTTCACATGAGTCTATCTTGTGTTCTTTTTTTCTTGCTTCTTGGACTACATTTCCTTGCTTATGAGAATTTACTTCTTCACTTAAAATTTTCTTCACATCTTGCACAATTTTAGTACATGCTTCCACTTTTCCTCGACTAGTTCCATCCACAATGCAAAGGAAATGATCTCTTACTCAAGTCACTAATGTCACACAACTATTATTGCAGAACTTGCAATAAAATTTTCCATCAATTTTTCTTTCAAGGTATTTCCATTAAGGAATTTTCGATCTAGGCTCCATCAATTTTCTTGAGAGGGTCTCCAATTATCCTGTTGGCAAGAAAAAAAAAATCATTCAAATTCAATGAATTATATTTGTACATATTTTGAAAAACAATCTTTTTCAAACTATAGAGAATACAAAAGAGACAATGCATAAAAACCTACTTATCATATTACCTATAATTGAATTAAAAACATTGCATTCTATGGCCATGATATAGTAGAAAATTGCAAATATGGCCATGACATACAATTTCAAAACTATTACTAGAGCAATAATTGGGTAGATACAAGAAAATTATTTTTTACATGTCTATTAACAACTAAGACAAAATATTTGATCACAAATAACAAATAATAGCTTTCATTTAATTTTAATTTCTATGTGTCCTATCTTATCCAAATTTATTAGACAATATGTGTCAATGCCTAACCTTTCTCGTTGACTACAAAAATGAGCCCCTCTATTTGAATTCCACACCAAGGATCCTTGTTTTGCAATGGAATGCAATCTTGATAATAACTATATGCCAACCTGGTAATGGATATCATAAAAATTAATCATGAGAATTAAAAAAAATGTGTTTTAAATATATTTGCAATTTTTTAATACAAAACTTATAATTCTC
This sequence comes from Pinus taeda, assembly GCA_000404065.3. NCBI lineage: Eukaryota > Viridiplantae > Streptophyta > Pinopsida > Pinales > Pinaceae > Pinus > Pinus taeda. Next base: position 188,669 of record APFE031380564.1, read on the forward strand.
TATATTTTTTTTAATTCCAACACTGCTTAGTTGATGCATTGATCCAAAATTCTTTGTTGAAGAGAACAAATTCTTAATTCCAACTATGCTTTGCTAGTAAATTGACCAAGAATTCTTTATTGAACAGAATAAGTTTTTAATTCTAATTTCTAAGTATACTTTTCTACTACATTAAGACATATTCCATGTTAGTTCTCACTACTTGTGGAAGGTTTCCAGAAAAATAAGATTAGTTGGTAAACTAATTTTATTGCAATTTAAAAAAAATAGAACTTACCATTCTCTGTCATCATTTAATATGGAAAACAAAAATCACAAGTGCAAACTTATAATTCTCTACCATACTTTAATATAAAATTGAACATGTAAATTTAGTTTATTGGTTTTTTTATATAAACATGTAGCATGCAATTTACTATACATTGTAACTACATAATTTTTTAAATTAAATTATTATTTTATTATTTTATTCATAAATTTAAAAATGTAAATTTACTTTCTATTCTATTCACAAGTGTAAACTTACCTTTACTACTATTTTATAACTTTTTCATGTAAATTTAATTATTATTCTAAGCAAAATTTACCTTTACTATTTGCAATTGTACTTCAACATAAAAATAACATGTAATTAACATACTTATTATTTATTCGTAAGTACACACTTATCGTTATGTAACTACAATTTCTCATTTTATACTTTTTGAAATATAGAAGTTCCCCTTTTTCTATACTTTTGTATAGGAGTTACGGATTTGCAACTAAGATTTTCCATGTTATATCTTTTATAATTTTTTTAATATTGGAATTATATTTTTTCTATTTTTTCATAAGAGTTATTGATTTTAAACTGAAATTTTCCATTTTATAATTTTTTGTAATATAGAAGTTACTGTTTTTTATTTTTTTTTATTCGCAAGTGTAATCTTATCTTTAGGGATTCTCATTTTATAAATTTTCGTAATATAGCGGTTATCGTTTTTCATTCTTTTGTATAGGAGTTATGGATTTGCACCTAAGGTTTTCCATTTTATATGTTATTTTATATTTTTTTTAATATTGGATTTATCATTTTTCTATTTTTCATAAGAGTTATCCATTTTAAACTGAATTTTGTCATTTTATAATTTATTGTAATATAAACGTTACTGTTTTTCTTTTCTTTTTGTATGAAAGTTGTGGTTTACATTTATACTTTTATATTTTAATATTGAATTTATCTTTTTTTCTATTTTTTTTTAGGAGTTATCCATTTAACACTTAAATTTGTGAGTTTATAATTTTTTTCCAATATAGAAGTTACAATTTTTTGTTTTTTTATATAATAATTACCAATTTGCAACTAATTTACTATTTTATAATTATTGTTTTAAATAAAGTTTATATTCTTTCATTGCAATTTTCATTATAGAGAAATTACTAACTAGTTTATCTTAAATTGAAATTTGTCGATTATAATTTATAATTTTATTTTATTTTGTTTTGTTTTGTTTTTATATTAGGGTTACTAGTGTGCAATCAATTCATTATTTTACAATTTTTGTTAAGATAGATGTTATCTTTTTTTTTAGTTGCAATTTTCCATTATATAGACATTACTAACTCACCGCTCTCATTTAAAGCATCTTGTTTGATTGTTTCAAAGGGTAGACTTAAAAATCAAATTTGAGTCACATTCCATTAAGAAATGATGTCTCCTAGATATATCTAGGCTATTTATATTATTTAATGTCAATGACAATAATTTTTTCATTTTATTCATTTTTAATTAAATCAATTATTTAATAAGACTTTTACATTTTAGGATTAGCAATTTGTTCTCGATTATACCCTATTTTGTCCTTGAACCAATTGTGTATATAATGAATAAAAGTCAACGAAGATTGAAACATCAAATTGAAACAATTTCTAAATATTTTCTAATTTTTATACCAATTTGGTAGGAGTTGCCATTTTGTACAATATTGGAATCATTATTTTTATTTATTTTTATAAAATATATAATATATATAATATATATATATATATATATATATTATATATATATATATCCAGTTTTCTAATTAATCATTGTATAAGAAAATTACACTATTTTTTCATATAAAAAAATTATAAAAACTAAATAATCCTAGCTTTAAAGCTAAATGATCCCTGCATTATTTCAATTTTCAAATTTCCACAAGGCTGCTGCGTTATTTTTATAAAAGCTAAATGAAAAAATTGGACTTACTTCGCCTATGATTTTATCTCGGAGTGATATGTGTTTATCTCCCATCGTGTATTAGTAATGGTGTTGTCGGTGCTAGACCCGCCAATGTTCAGGGGATCTCCCTGGTATGAAGTCCTAACTAGACTTCACACCGTTCGGTGTAGGAGCCTCATCTCGTATGATGATTTGGTTGCCATTATCTTAAAGATATGCCTTAGCTTTTGCTTGTCAGCACATGAGAGTGGTATAATTAGTCTTCAAACCAAAAAACGTGAAAAAACAATCCAAAAACAGAAAGTGTTGATTCTGCATCACCATTTTTTTTTCAATGTAAATTTTCAATATTTTTTAAAAATAACAGTAAAAAACAATAAAAGCCATTTTGTTTGGTGCAAAAAAAACCTTGAAATCGACAAGTGTTGATGCTAGAATAACGTTTTTTTTTTTTTTTGGTACATTTTTTAATAATGACGTTAAAATTAAAATATCATGACTTTGGAAAACGTTAAATTGTGAATGATTTTCAAGCATGACATTACCGATAAAATATCACATCTTTGTAAAGCCTTAAAATTCCAATGATTTTTAAGCATGACAATAAATTTAAAATATCACTTCTTTGAAAAACCTTAAAATTCCAAGAATTTGCAAGCTTGCTACTAAGAAAAAATATTTATAATTGTTTTCAACCATAACATTAAAGATAAAATATCATGACTTAAAAAAACATTAAAATCTTGACAATTTTTCAACCATGGAATTAAAACCAAAGATTATGACTACAAAACAATCTCAAGTTTTCAAAATATTTCAAGCATGACAATATGGAAAAAATTTATGGCTAAAAAAACTTTAAAAATGAAGACGTGAATGAAAGAGTTATTATACCAAGAGTAATTTTTTTTTTAAATGCTAAATGTATAACAATTTTAAAATCTTAGCCTAAGACAACTTGATACATTGCAAAAAAAAATAATTAAAAATCAACTATCAGATTGACATTGAGTGTAGGTGAGCTCAACCCATTGTAATGAAAACTTTAAAATCAACTAACAAATTGCACGTAATGGGAACCGGGTACTAGACAAGCATCGACACGGACCCTACACACACACACACACAACACAAAAAAAAAAAAAATTAAAATATGAAAAAAAAATAAAAATAATAACAAGTAATAAAACATAATGAAAAAAATGAAAATATAAAAAAATATATAGAAATGCAAAAATTCAAAACTGAAATAAATAAATAAATATTCAAATATTGAAAGAAAATTAAAAAAAAAATAACGAAAGTTGACAATACTTCAATGGTTTGGCTGATAATTAATTTTTTGAAGAAGGAGGAGACTAAGAGGACATGGGGGCGCTGAAGAAAAAAGAGATACTAGGGTTTTGGCGAGCTGTGAGATTCTCCATCCATGGACAGAGGTAGAGGAGGGAGCTCTTCTCCCTCTTTCAAGGAGGTCGTGGCCAACAAGGGCAAAAAGCCCCCAGAAAAATTCAGAGAAATAGTGGAAGAAGAAAGGAGCAATATGGAAAACGAAGAGGTGGAGGACAAAATAAAGGAGAACAACAACACTAGAAACAAGGAGGAAGTGGACAAAAAAAAGCAGGAAACAAAAGAGAAAAAACAAAAGGGGCCTTGTAAACCCAAAGCTAAAATAACATCAAGATTTATTTTAAATGATCCTACGCTGCAAGTGCACAGGGAGCACATGCAAACCTATGCAATCATTTGCAAATTCATGGGACTCTGGCCCACTGAAAAAGCCCTACAAACTTGGATCAAGTACCATTGGAAACCCAAAGGAAGCATAGATCTACACCTTGGGTCAAAGGGTTTCTTTATAGTGGTGTTCACAAATATTGAGGATAAATACAGAGTGTTTGAAGGAGGGCCCTACTTCTACGCAGCAGAAGGTCTCTATATGAGGCCATGGAAGATGAACTTTGTCCCGGAGAGGGAAACTTTCACACCAGTTCCAGTTTGGGTAAGACTCTATTCCTTACCTCTGGATTATTGGCAACCTGAATCGTTAGCTGCCATAGGCAACACGTTAGGTAGATTTATCAAGACCTTAGAAGCTACTAGAAGGGGAAAATATACTTCCTTTTCCAGGATTTGTGTGGAGATGGATCTATCAGGAGCTCTTCCAGATGAGGTAATACTGGAAGTTTTTGATGAAGAATGGATTCAAATGGTGGACTATGAGCATATTCCATTGAGATGTCATAAATGTCATGAACATGGGCATATTCTCAGAGACTTCCCTCTTAGCAAAGCGGAGAATAATAGTAAAACTAACACAATGAAAGACCAGGACAGCTTTCACAAGGTGGTCCATAAAGGAAAAGGCGGAAAAAGAGGGCCAAAGCTGCAACAAAAGGAGGGATATCAAAGCAGGCAGAACCGGTTCCAAGTATTGGAAGAGGATGAAGAAAGAGCAGTGGAAAATCAAGCAAGGGAAGGAAGTATGGGGGAGAAGGAGAAGGAAGGTAACTGTGAGCAAACTCATGAAAATTCTAAGCAGAAAGGAATAATGATGAGTGATACAGAACCAGAGATGGACCAAGAAATGACATAGAGTGAAATGGATCTGGAGGAGACAGAACTACAGGAGATTCTAGAAAGAGAAAACCTAGATCTGGAAGGGTTTTTAATTCAAGGAACATCTGGATGGTGGAATAGTTACCCCAGGAAGAGCTCACTAGAATACAACAACTATATTTATGGAAAATGCAGGAAAAGGGTCTGGAGAAAGTAGAAAAAGGAACAGAATGAGCAATGAAGGAGTGAAGACGATAAAATCTACTCCGGGATTAGCACCCAAAAACCCTGGAAAAAAGAGAGGCAGGAAAAATCAAAATGAACTATGGATGGAATGCGGAAAGCTCATGATAGATTCAGGTAAGATGAAAGATCTCACTAGCTACTCCTTCATAAATATTTAATGATGAAGTTCATTTCTTGGAATATTAGAGGTCTAGGCAGTAAAAGAAAGCAGAGATTGCTAAATACCAGAATGAAACAGGCTACTCCGGATATAATTTTTATCCAGGAAATGAAATGTTCCATTCAAAGGTTAAGACAACTTCATAGCAAGTGGCTCAATAAATATGAATATCTGGAATTTAAAGCAGAGAATATAGTAGGAGGTATTCTCACGCTCTGGAATCCCCAAATAATGGATGTAATTGATGTCGAAGCTTCACGGAATCATTTATCAGTAGTGATACAACCTGTTGGTGACAGGAGTATCTATCTAGTCACGAATGTGTATGGCCCTCAAATCATAGATGACAAACTCAAGTTTACAGAATCCCTATCATATTTTAGGGAAATATATGCCGGAATACCTTTGATCATGGGGGTAGATTTTAATATGATAAAATCACTTTCAGAAAAAAAGGGGGCACCATAGCCCTTAGTAATGACTCCTTAGCCTTTCAGATCTTTTCAGATAACATGAAACTAGTGGATGTGGATACATGTAATGGCCTCTTCACCTGGAACAACAAGAAAGGAGGAGAGTCTCAGGTAGCTTCTAGATTGGATAGATTCATTATCTCAGAGAATATCATGCTTTCAGATAAGGAAATAACAACTAGTGTTCTTCTAGTGGGAGGTTCAGATCACTGGCCAATTCAAATGGAGATCCAAGGTATAGGCACCCCCCAGAATAGACCATTCAGATTTGAGAATATTTGGCTTTCACACCCAGACTTCATTAGTAATATTGGGAAATGGTGGGCAGAAGATCTACAAATTCAGGGAATTAGAATGTTCATGCTTCATAAAAGATTAAAGCACATAAAAATAAGGCTCAAAGAATGGAATAAGAAGAAATTTGGCAACATTTTTGCAGAAAAGAAACTGGTGGAAATTAAAATGCATATTCTCAACCAAGCAATGATCTCATAAGGTTTTGATAAAGATAAGAAGGATGTAGTGGAGAATTATCATCAAGATTGGGAAAACGGGTGTAAACGAGAGGATATTTTTTGGAGACAAAAGTCCAGACTTCAATGGCTCAAAGAAGGGGAGTGTAACACTAGATTTTTTCACAATTCCACCATGGCGAATAGAGCACACAACAGAATATCTTCACTAAAAAAGAAGGATGAACAACTTCTTCAATCCCATGAAGAAATAGAGGCTGAGTTGGTTCAACACTTCCATGAAATAGACCAGCAAAATAATATTGATAGAGAACATTTCATCAAGGACGTTACTAAGCATATACCTAAGCTAGTGACTAGAGAGGATAATTTCAATCTCAACAGACCAGTGACATAAGAAGAGGTCAGTGAGGTTCTTAAAGACATGCAGAATGGCAAAGCACCAGGCCCAGATGGTTTTAATGTAGAATTCTTTAAAGCTTGCTGGAATGTTGCAAAAGAGGACATTTTGAAGGTGGTGGAAGACTCTAGGAGGAACAGAACCATCTTGCGAGCGCTCAATACCTCCTTCATCTCTTTGATCCCTAAACAGGATAATGCTCTAACACCAGATAGCTTCAGAGCCATAACACTTTGCAATGTGGTCTACAAAATTATTTCCAAGGTTGTAGCCAATAGACTAAAACCTCTTCTCCCCTCTCTGATATCGGGGGAGCAATCAGGGTATGTAGAAGGCAGACAAATTTTGGATAACATTATTCAAGCGCATTAAGTGTTTCACTCTTTAACCAGTACAAGGAAATCTGGTATGATCTTGCAATTAGACATAGCAAAATCCTATGACAAGGTGAACTGGACCTATATCAGGAGTACACTTAAGGCTTTTGGTTTTGATCACATCTGGGTGGGATGGGTAATGGCCCTAGTCACCTCTTCCAGCTTTTCAATTTTGGTTAATGGATCTCCTTCTGAGATTTTTATTCCTTCCAGAGGGGTGAGGAAGGGGGACCCGCTCTCTCCCTTTCTCTTCATTCTCATTATGGAAGGCCTTGGACGGGATATCAAGCATGCTAGAGTAATGGGTAGAATTCAAGGTCTCACTCTGAAAGAGAATAGTCAGGCCTTAACTCATCAACGATTTGTAGATGACACCATCTTACAAGCTATCCCCACTGTCAAAGAGGCTCGGGCATTCAAACAAATTCTAAATTACTTTGCCATGGCCTCAGGTATGGAAGTCAACCTCTCCAAATCCAAAACTTTTTTCTTTAATACCAATATTGCTATTCAGAGAAACATCTCCATAATTTTAGGCTTTCAAAGGGATTCCCTCCCTTCCAAGTACTTAGGAGTTCCTTTAACTGTGAAACCTCTGCATAAGAGCATTTGGGAACCCTTGATCACCAAAATGCATGATAAAGTCAGAAAATGGACGAGCAGATCGCTAAATCTAGTAGGAAAACTAGTACTGACAAAGGTTGTGCTCCAATCAATTCCAATTTTCGTGCTTTCAGAATTACCAACCCCCATAGGAGTCTTGCAACAATTCAGAAGCATACAGAGAGACTTCCTCTGGGGTAGGGAGGAAAAAAGGAAAAAATGGGCCTTGGTCTCTTGGGAAAGGATTTGTAAACCCAAGAATCATGGGGGCTTAGGCTTAGATGACCAAGAGATCCTAAGTAAAGTGTTAGTAGCCAAACTCTGGTGGCGCTGGTGACAAATCCTAAGGCACAATGGGAAAACATATGGAAAGAAAAATATGCCAGCTTGTGGCATTACACTGACCTCATAAGAACGTCTGGAAACATAAAAGGCTCAGCTATCTGGAACAAAGCCTAGGCGAACAAAGGTTTAGTTCAAAGAAATAGTTTTTGGGAAATCAGAGAAGGAGACCTGGCTCTTTTTTGGGAGGACAAATGGCAACAAGAACCAAGATTGCTAGAAGAGGAGTTTTTGAACCTGAAACATGAAACTGACACCCAAGGTTTAAAAAGAGTGAAAGATATTTGGGATAATACCCACAACAATGAAAAGTGGAGGAAATGGAAGAATATAGAGTGAAGAAAAAATGAAATGTTGACAACAAAGGAAGAGGCTCTTCGGAAAAATTTGGATCAAAGGATTATCCTAGTTTCTGATGGACAGGACCAAATAAGATGGGGAAACAACAGTGAAGGCATCTTCAATATCAAGGAAGCAAAAAATATTCTCCTAGAGCTGGTTTCCCAGGCTCCAAACTAAACCTAGCTGAACCTTTGGAGACACCAAGGGTGGATGAAAATAAAACTCTTCATGTGGTTGGTTCATCACAGGAAAATCTTGACCTGGGACAACATTAGAAAGAGGGGCATGTTAGGACCTTCCATCTGCAAGCTCTGTGAAGCCCAAGAGGAAACTATGGAACACCTTCTCAACAACTATAATTACACTTCCAGGCTGTGGGATGCTTTTTCCAACATCTTTCAACAGTCGGATAGGGATAAAAAGAGTATTACTAACACCCTTATCAGTTGGAGGAGACACTTTTCGGATAATGAAGTTCTCAACCTTGCTTGGGCTCTCATGCCAAGTTTTATTATTTGGGATATTTGGAAAGAAAGAAACAAGAGAATCTTCAAAGAGGAAAAGAGTCATGCTCTCAGCCTGTTTGAGTAGATCTTAAAGCAGATCAGGGAAACGACCAGCTCTTTAATCAGGAATTTTCCCAAAATTCTTCCATCAGGTACCGAACTTCGAACTTTTAGGCTGTCAGGATTGCAGGAGATCATCTTACCATACCAGAATAAATCAGCTAACAATGAGGATTCTGAAAAGGAGTACTGGCAACCTCCTCCAAGAGGCTTTTTGAAATACAATGTTGATGGGGCCTCACAAGGTAACCTTGGTAAAGCAGGGTATGGGGGAGTTCTGAGGGAAAAATCAGGTAACATCCTCTCTCTTTTCCACTATCATTTAGGAAGAGCTACCAATAACATGGCAGAATTAATGGCAATGGAGCAAGGTATGGAATTTTTAAAGCAAGAGGACTATCACAATGTGATCATTGAAGCCGAATCAGAGTTAGTTATCAGCTTGGTTAAAAGAATTCATTGTGGCTCAGAGCCAGAGAAAGTCTCTCAGCATTGGAATTTGATCCGAGTTTTCTAGAGAATTCAGGGGTACCTTCAAGGGCTTAACTCTGTCAGGTTCAATCATGTGCGCAGAAAGGCCAACAATCTGGTGGATTTCTTGGCCAACCAAGGTGTTAGATGCAAGGATAACAAAACTCCGTTGGGCTCGCAAGTTCTACCACAAAGCATTTTAAAAGCCCGCAGTCACAACCTGGCGGAAAAGGATAAGGAAGCATTCCAGAATAAAACCCAAAAAGATAGGTCTTGATGATCAGATCTTGGCTGGTTTCTCACTTTTGGGTCAATCGGGTAATAAGATGGCCCTGGTTAATTACGGCAGATTGGATTATCTCTTCTTCTATAATCCTATGTGTGAGGCACAAGTTTTCCTCATTCCAGGAAAAATCTTTAGGGAATCATCGTCGACAGTGGAGATGGGGGCTTCCGCATCCTAATTTCTATGGTCGGGTGAATATTCAGCCGAGTGAGCGGTTTTCAGGAGATCGCACCACTTTCTAACAGAAAGTGGTTTTGAAGCATGAGCAACGATACCATATAAAGCATGACACGTGGTGGATGGTCGGATCCAAAAACCACCCACATCGCACCTTAAAGGTCGATACCATCCGGCGGTGCCATATCAAGTACAACCGTCCATTTATTCAAAGCCATTCAACGATTAAGATGGATCGAGCAGTTTCGTGGCACGAGAGGTTAAAGAAACTGCTTCTTTCAGAAACATTTTGCATTTCCACCGTTAGATTAAAAGAGGATTTTCAACGGTGGAGATCTAAGAGACTAGCCAACGAGTAGTTTTTGAGGGTTTTTGTGGTTGGCTCATGTGCCCAAATATTCCAGTCTCCCCTTTTTTTTTGTAAGAAACTAAAAGAGTTTGGAGTGTCTTTTTTTGTAGGGCAACGTTTTGGAGTGTGGTGAATGTTTGTATATATTGTAAATTTCTCACTTACATGAAATAGAAGCTTTGTTTCTTGCTTTAGCAAA
>APFE031380564.1:201603-233068 GCA_000404065.3 Pinus taeda
ACCCCCTCCCTCATTTTCTCCTTTGATCGGTAGCTATGTTCGAGGTTCATGTTCCTAGTGAGTGCTTAGTGTAACTTATGTCTATGTTCTTTCACTACAGAGGGAGAGGATGAAAGTGAGTCTCAAGTTGAGAGGGAATAGTCCCAATCCTCTTAGAGACACACAACACAACAGGACATGAGCAACTTCCAATGGAGTAGCCCACACAGATGCAGCAGTCAAAAACATAAAGTGAACAGATAGCACGTACGACACCCAGGGGAATATTCCACATGAGTGCGATGGTCGTTATAATAAGTTTACAAGAATGAGTCTACCGAGTGTCTGACGAAATAGTCCACATGCGCAAGACAGTGTTAAAAACTGATACAACACATTTACGACAAAATATGTACTAAAACAACTGAAATATTTCAACTGTCTTAATACAGGTTAAAGCAACATGCATTATAGGCATCCAAAGAATAGTCTTACAAACGAATACAATACATATGTGAAAATGTGTTGACGTGTTAACAGCCTTCTAAATTAAGTGAAAGTTCCAAGAAACATCCGTACATCATTACATCTCTCCTCAAAGAAACGATTACAGACTGATCTAGGTGGATATTGGTGGCCACCCACCAATTCCACTTGGACCCTTGCCATTGCTTCTTTCAGGTTTTCATTTTCCTTAATTGTAGCACAGTTTACTATTTTTCACAGTTTTTCGGGTCCTAAACTTCCAGAGCCATTTTGAGGCCCTAAAAGACGTTTTTTTGGAAATCTACCACTAATGATTTTTTTTATCTAAAATCCTCTTTTCCATCGTAATCCTTGGAGAGATCTTTCCAATGGGTTATCATGCGCGTCAAATGGAGATAATATGACCAAGTCAAAACCCCGGGAAGTTGGTTGTCTAACTCACCCCAACAGGGCCCATAAACTTTTGGTGTTACAACTCCTTGGGTTAGGGTTTTGGTTGTTTAGGGTTTTCTCTTATTTTTCAATAATAAAAAGGCCCTTGAGCCTCATTGTAAGGTAGTTTAGAGACATGTAGCTACCACATCTCTTCTCAGAGATAAGCTACCATCACCCTAGCTTGTTTTATTTCCACTTTTGTTTGTAAGCATATTTCAGTATTTTACATTAATGAAATGAAGTATTATTTCTGCTACATCTCTGTGTTTATGGTTATCTCTGTAATTTGTTGCATTCTTGTTTAAACCTAGATCAATGGTATCATAGCGGTTTGATTTTTTTCTCTATTTTTCTTTGCATGTCCCCATCGAGGTCGAGATATAAGGAGTTAGGGCTTGAACTGGTCGAACCTTTGCAAGACCAGCCTCGCAAATCCCGATGGCCTCCCATGGCGAATGAAAAGAAAGATGAGGGGGCAGGAGATCCTATCAAAATCTTGCCTGAAGAAGCCCTTGAGCAACAAAGGAACGTGATGATGGAAAACTTTGCATAGATCCTTCAGTGGCTACCTAGGGGTGACGCATCGGCTTCCAACATCTACTCTGGAAACACCACACCGTTTAAGGTACAAATTAATTTTGAAATCCCCATATTCGAGGGTCATATAGACACAGATGCTATCGATAAATGGTTAAATATACTAGAGGGTTATTTTTCTGTTCATTATTTTTTCAGTCGAGAAAAGATTATTTTCATTGTTCTCAAAGCAGCCCCCCACATCAAGGACTAGTGGGAAACCTACTGCTCATAGAAGGATGAAAGTACAGGCTCACTATTTTCAACCGCACCCACTTGGAATTCATTCTGGGATGCCATTAAGGAGAAATACTACCTTGTCGAAAGCTATGAGGATCAATACATAAAGTGGACCATGCTACGGAAGGGAAGGGACCAAGACGTGCTAGAGTTTACCAATATTTTCCATACCCTTTGCACAAAGTTGGGTATCAAGGATTTAGAGCAGCATTTGGTACTCAAATACCACGGCTGCCTGCACAAGTACATCGAGGAAGAAATATAATTTTTGAACATCTCCTCACTTGGCATGACAAACTGATATGCTGTTAAGGTCTAGCAAAAGTTTAAATAGAAGAAGCGAGACTTTGGATCTGTGAATCCAAAGCAAGAGAAAGGTGCCCCCAAATTGTAGAACAAAAGACAAAGCCAAGGTCAGGTGGCCCAAGACAACCCACCAAAGCTGTAAGAAAATAATAGTGCCATGAAGCCAAAAAAGGACACAAGAAAGTGGTGTAAATTCCATAAGAGCTCCACTCACAACACAAGTGAGTGTCGGGCCAAGCAGTCACTAGTGGCCGAGCTAAAAGTTTCAAAATCAAATGCATGTTCCGACTTTGAGTCAAAACCTGACAAGGGGAATGACAAAGGGAAGCAGATTATTGATGTGGAGCCTAACGCCACCGTTGCCACCACGAAGATCCAAAAGGAGGAACCAAAAGATCCAGAGGAGTAGGAGCATCTCTTCCACTCCCAGATGTGGGTGAAGGGCTCCCTGCTATAGATCATTGTCGACAACAGGAGCCAAAAAAGCCTCATTTCAGTAGAGGTCGTGAAGTGGTTAGGCTTACTAACCATACCACATCCATAATCATACACCATCGGGTGGCTTCACCAAGGAAGGGATCTTTGCGTGAGCCCGTAGTGTCGCCTTCCATACAACATCAAGCCCTTTAGGAATGAGGTATTATGTGACATTTCTCCCCTTGAAGTTTGTGATGTATTATTAGGACAACCATACTTGTGGAAGCGACATGTTGTGTATGAATCAAGGCCCCGTGTTGTTATTATTACCTTGGGAAATAAGTTGTACATGATACTAGAGGTAGCACTACCTACCGCCATTTCTTTGTTTACTGCAAAACAATGCAATAAGCTCATTTCCAAAATCGAGAAATTTGTTTTCCTGATGATATGCGCTCAAGGAAAGAAGACAATAGTGGCCACGACCTCTAGATAGGGTCCCCCCACACAACAAGTACAGATGGACAAGGTCATAGATGATTTTGAGGACATCTTCACCTCCCCCATAGGGGTTCCTTTGCACTGTCAGGTCAAGCAATCCATTGATCTAACCCCAGGTTCGCCGCTACCCAATGGACTAGTCTATTACCTCTCCATTCTGGAGAATGATAAAATCAAGAGGCAGATTCAGGGTCTACTGCAGAAAGGTTGCATCCATCCGAGTTCATCACCCTTTGGGAGCTCGATTGTGTTTGTACAGAAGAAGGATGGGACTTGGAGACTCTGTATTGACTACCGGGTGTTGAACAAGATCATTTTTCATAATAGGTACCTGATCCCATGGATTGATGACCTCCTAGACCAGCTAAAGGGGGCAAAATATTTCAGCAAGATTGATTTGAAGTCAAGATATCACCAAGTACCAATCTAACCCTCCAATGTGTGGAAGATTTCCTTCAAAGCCAAGGAGGGCCTTTTCAAATGGTTGTTTATGCCTTTCAGATTGACGAATGCTCCTGCAACCTTCATGAGGCTAATGGAAGACATATTGTTGCCATTCACCAACTCATTTGTAGTAGTATACTTGGATGACATTTTGATCTTTAGCCAAAGTTGGGAAGAGCACTTCCACCACATCCGACAAGTTCTCCAAACACTGCAGCAACATAAGTTATGTGCCAATTTGGAGAAATTCACTTTTGGCATGACCGAGGTTTAGTATCTGGGGTACATTATTGATGAACAGGGGGTGCATTTGGATCCAACCAATATCCAAGTCATTCGGGATTGGTCATCTCCAACCACTCTGATAGAGCTTTGCAGCTTTCTAGGTCTTGCCAACTTCTACCGTAGGTTCGTGTTGATATTTTCTCATGTCACTTGGCCCTTCAATCAAGTCACCAAGGGAAGAGTGAAAGCAAAATTTTTTTGGTCTGAATCTCAATAGAAGGCATTCATAGAGTTGAAAGATTGCCTCTACTCAGCACCGGTGCTCGCATTACCAGACTGGAAACAACCATTTGAAGTTAAGACAGATGTCTCTGACTATGCTATTGGGGCATTCCTTAGTCAACACGTGCATCCAATGGCATATCATAATGAGACACTTTTAGACACAGTCCAGAAGTATCCTGCTTATGAAAAAGAGATGTATTCCATTGTACAGGCCTGCCGACAATGGAACCATTACATTTTGGGGAACAAAATGGTCATCCACATAGACCACTGACCACTACAGTTCATACAGACCCAGGGGAAATTGTAGAATGATTTCCATCAAAAGTGGTCCACATACCTGCAATAATTCTATTTGAATATCAAGTATAAGAAGGGAAGCACCAATAATGGTGCAGATTGCCTCAGTCAATTACCGATCATGGCGTTAACCACCATGCTCAACTCTTGTGGGCACAAGGATTTTGATTGGCCACTTCTCTACAAAAGTGACTCAGAATTCAGGCACACAGTCCAGACACCCTTGGAGGGTCAGCATGTTCTAGATTTTCACCTACACGATACCCTGTTATGCCACCTGGGTCACCTTTGTGTTCCTTCAAGCGAGCATGCCAAGATGATTTGGGAAGCACACTATAGTTGGACTGCTAGGCATTTCGGGGTCGAGAAAATGGTGGCAGTACTACAAAAGTATTTCTATTGGCCAAATCTTCGACAGGATGTCGGGAAGTACATCAGATCATGCGCTGCCTGTGCCATTGCCAAACTGCCCATCAAGAAGCAAGGCCTCTATACCCCCCTGCCTACCCTTAGTCGACCTTGGGAATCCATCTCCATGGATTACATGTCAGGCCTTCCTTCCACTAAGCATGGAAGACTATGTTTTTTTGGTTGTCGATAGGTTCTCCAAGATGGCCATTATGGCGGCCTACAAGAAGAATATCACAACAGAAGCCACTGCTAAATTCTTATTTGAATAATTGTGGGTACACTTTGGGATCCCACAATCTATCATCTCAAATTGGGACAATAGTTTTCTCAATACATTTTGGTCCAGTCTCTGGTCAATGTTGGACACCAAACTCACTAAGTCCACAACCTTCGATCCTCAAACGGATGGCCAGACAGAGGTTGTCAACAGGATGATCGTACAAATTCTACGCATGTACAACTCAAAGCATCCAGACACATGGGACGAGAGCCTCCCCTATGTTCAACACAGCTACAACCAGGCTCTCCACAACTCGACTGGCCACAACCCTTTTTAGGTGGCCTTGGGATTCCAACCACTATGTCCCATTGATGTGGCCATGCCATTTGCAACTACTCACGTAGATTCGGCTCATGTCCAGTTCGAAACAAATAAGGAAAATAGCTTCAATAAGCACATCCAACATATTTGCCAATAGTTTTGTTACATTCTGGAGAAATCAAATGCCAAGTACAAGCAGCGACATGATCAACATCGGGTGCCACACAAGTTTTAGGTGGGTGACAAAGTCTGGTTGCATTTGCAAAAGGAATGCCTTACCAAAGCTTATCGGAAACTCAAACGACTCTGATATGGTCCTTACACCATTACCAAGGCTATGGGAGATAATGCATTTGAGCTTAGCATTCCCCCATTCCTTGGCCTGCACCTAGTGTTCAATGTGGACCGCCTTCGACCGTACTTTCCACCATTACTAGACACATCCGACATTGCAGAATAACTCACACCCACAGTGTTAAATCTAGATTACATGGAACAAGCTGCAACTGATAGGATCATGGACACATAGATCAAGGACACTCTCCAGCATAATATCCAACTGTATCAAGTTTTTAAAGAAGGGGTAGGTGGCTCACTAGGGACCAAGTTCAATAGAAGTTTCCTCATCTCATGGAGGAACTCAACGCAATGGGGACTATTGCTTCCTAATGGGGGGAGGAATGACCCAAGTGGATATTGGTGGCCACATGGCAATTCCACTTGGACCCCCACCATTGCTTCTTTCAGATTTTCAGTTTCCTTAATTGTAGCACAATTTACTATTTTTAGCAGTTTTTCGGGTCCTAAACTTCCAGAGCCGTTTTGAGGCCCTAAATGATGTTTTTTTGGAAATCTATCGCCAACGATTTTCTATCTAAAATCATCTTTTCCATCGTATTCCTCGGAGAGATCTTTCCAATAGGTTATAATATGCATCAAATGGAGATAATATGACCAAGTCGTGACCCTGGGGTGTTGGTTGTCCAAC
Source organism: Pinus taeda (assembly GCA_000404065.3). Taxonomy (NCBI): domain Eukaryota; kingdom Viridiplantae; phylum Streptophyta; class Pinopsida; order Pinales; family Pinaceae; genus Pinus; species Pinus taeda. Next base: position 207,738 of record APFE031380564.1, read on the forward strand.
TCACCCCAACGAGGCCCATAAACTCTTGGTGTTACATCTCCTCGTGTTAGGGTTTTGGTTGTTTAGGGTTTTCTCTTATTGTTCAATAATAAAATGGCCCTTGAGCCTCATTGTGAGGCAATTCAAAGGCATGCAACCACCACATCTCTTCTTAGTGATAAGCTACCATTGCCCTAGATGGATTTATTTGCATCTCTGTTTGTAAGCATATTTCAATATTTTACATTAATGAAATGAAGTATTATTTCTGCTACATCTCTATGTTTAATCACAGACTCTCAAGGCTATGTAGGAGGAGCCTAGGTAAAAATTCTTGTTGCATATACAAATGAGGGGTATATATAGCGAAGGGTGAAACTGACCCTTGTGACTATTAGACTTCCCTCATGACTATTTGACTTACATGACTCTTCATCTTGCATAGCTCTTTGACTTCATCTGTGAGTCTCTTGGATTTCCATGTTACATTACATTGATTACAAAGTTATGACCCAAAGTATTCATGTGGCCAAGGCGACTCATGACACATCTCAACATAACACTGCTGGTATGCACATGCTGGTTGTGTTGTTCATGTCGAGTTGTTGTGTTTTTGAGTGGCAAGTGTGCCCATGGTGTACCATAGTTTCACCTCTGCATGGAAAAGTGCACGGAGTCTTCAATGGTCATGGTGCTCGCTTGATTGTTCATGCATGTACATGTGTCTAATGGGGGCTTCACTGGGGAGCAATACCATACCACGTGGGTTCATATTGGGGGATATATATTGAGGAAAAAATGGCGTAATATATTGGGGGATATATAGGGGGTAAAGGGTTTTTATATTGGAAGGTATAAAAAATGGACTTTAAAGTTAATGAAAAAATATAAAGGGGTATAAAAAATGTTAATGAAAAAATGGATACCAACAATATCTAGTGGAAGTAGGGATTTTTTAAATTGGGAAGGTTTATTGGGTTTGTATTGGTAGGGGGTTAAATAATGTGATTTTTAGGGGTATTTTCCAATACGTAGTCAAATTAAGGGTATTGTTTAATATCATATGAACACACATTATAGGACAAAGGTTCATTGATTGAAGCCCTTGTGATGTGTCTCCTTCACTTGCTACTTCGTATGCTTCATGTGTTCATCCAACCATGAGCAACTCTTCTATCATGCGATCCTTTTTCATCCCATTCATCGTCGCGCCATGTCTCATCCATGTACCTATTTCCGTAATCACTTATGAAAAGACGACATCAAATGCATAAATCCCTTAGTCTACCATTATGCATTGTCATTCGTTTCTAGGTGCAGGTGACTAGGAGAGAGGACAAGGCTCTGAAATCACACAGAGTACTTGTCAGGCCAGGATGCAGGGCACTGTCAAGAAAAAATGTGCAGAGGTCACTGGGAGGCTGTGATGAGAAGTCTGGAATAGTAGTGATATTTTGTGGGATCTCGCTCAGTTAGGAGGCAAAACTGCATAATTTGTTCTGGGAAGGTAGTGAGGGTAGCAGACGACACTGGCAATGAAATCTGCACAACTTTTTAGGGGAGGCCAGGAGCGAGTTGCGGGAGATTGCTAGCCAAAACTCTTCAAAACTAGGAGGTAGTTGTGCTAAACATGTTTGCATATTTATGGTCTGAGCAGAGTGTTGCATAGCTAGGGGCCAGTCCAGGAAAACTATGTAATTTTTAGGAGGAGGAGTAGGCTGACTAGTAGGGGGACTGATTGATAGAATTGTGCAATTTTCAGAGACAGTGCAGTGACAGGTAATAGGTGCATGTCTCTCTTGTCTACCCAATTTCTCCAATCCGCAAAGGTAGGCATGCTTACAACTTCTTTGTAATTTTTGGGAGGAGTGAAGCCCGAGGTCACTGCCTAGTCAAACTCTTTGCTTGACGAGAGGGAGGCTTGATGGACTGGCTTGCGGGTAGTGCAGATTGAGATGGATTCTTGGGTAACTTCTACACTGTTCTGGGTGATAGTCATCCATGTCGATTCTAGGATTTTGCAATGCAGACTACCTGGGAGGCAGCCTCAGGCTTTGCTCAATTATGGTCAGTAGTACTTGGTCACTGAGGGTTGAGGCTACGTAGTACGTCTCAGTAGAGGTCCGGCTAATGAAGGGTGGTCTGGTCGATAGATCTTAGGAAAAATGGTTAAGTGTGTGACCGATTGAACTCATGTATACATTACCTTGCGAACACACACTAAACATGACTTGAAGACAAGACATCTCAAACCAACAAGATAACATATGCTCAGTGTGCCTAACTGTGGGACTGTCTAATGATGAAAGTGACAAGTGTGACACTACGATAGATGTTCGGATGACCGTGATGACACTTGCATGATAATGCTTACAATATCAGGGTACAACATCGTGTTTGAGTGCAATAAATCTTTACATAGTGAACACAACTCAAACACAAAACTTCAACATCACTGGAACAAGGTTGCAAGCATGACATAGCAATCAACATGCCAAAGACAATAGTTGGCAAAACGAGTGAAAAGGAAGCAAGACATGTAGAGGAAACACATGAAATGAATTTTTGTGTTAGCATAAATGCATGTTACTAAGGACATGATGATATGACAATGAAAACAATTCCTGCAAATTCAACTAAGGTGTGTACCTGGAAAGGTGTTCTTTACTTACCATACTTACCCTCGAGATGATCATGCATCCAATGGAGTTTGCATGTGGCCCTGATCCTTTTCCATTACTTGGTCTCTTGGTCCTTCTCCTCGACTCCTTGGGAGTGATCTCATCATGTCACCTTTTTCTATAGTCATTGAGCGATGGATCAACGCAGTTTCACTCGGAAGTGACTGGGAGGCCCATTTGGGAAGTTTCTAAATGCAAGACTGATAGGGCATCTTGGACAACATTGTGCATTTTTAAGGCACAAGACACTGCTATGGGATGGGGGTCTTGGGAGGACACCTCATTGCAATTTATGAGTGTAGTGCAGTTTGGTCATCTAAGAGGAAATATTGCGCAGTTTCTGGGTGCAAGGTAGACTTGACAGCTGATGGAAAATATTGCATAATTTATGTTGACAGTGGGTTCCGACTAGGGAAGGACACTGGAGGAATCCACTGCGTAGTTTTGGATTCCAAGGGATGTTGGGGTCTCTGCGCATTGTAGGGTTTCAGTAGGAAATGGAGGAAGCTTGATGGTTGCAGAAGAAAAGTGAAAAGTTATGGGAAGCTAGATGAGGCTAGGTTACTTGGGAAATGGCTAACTGTGAGATCAGTGACACATATGTAAACAATGATAGGACTCGACTGTGATCGCACATGGACACTTAGTGACACAACATAGACCATCCAGAATGCATAAGACATACTTTAATTTATGCAAAAAACCTTTGTGACAAGAGTGCATGAAGTGAGAGTGAAACATGTCTATGTGATGACAACCACTCATATGCACACAATTCCCTCGAAATAAAAAAAAACATTCCCCTTGTATGTCAAACAACAGCCCTTATGCCCAAAGGTGACACGTGCTCCATAAAGGTGAGAACATGAAAAACTCTTAATATCAAGGAGGGGAAGCTTGAGATTATTAGCTTATCAACAAGTGACCAAGGACGATCGACCACGTGATCCATGGTAGGTTCCGAAATATTCACACGAGCCAAAATTTTGGAGGATTTCTGTAGCCACTACAACAATTGGATATACCAGTGATTTGTTAGCACTCCTATCCATGGTTACACAGAACCTGAAATTCCCACCAATAGGCCACATTTATTGTCACATGTGTCATGAATCTTGAACGCTTAAGGCCAGGTAATCATTTCTCTGATCGGCCATTAAAAGGTGTTGAAACAAAAGGGAACCACAATGAATCCAAACCAGTGAAAGGAAAGCACAACCAAGATGAATCAACAAAGGGAAAATCCAGTGGCATGAGTTGTGCTGGGCACCATGCCAAGTACCAATTTTATTATTCCATAGTGTAAGCACACCAATGTTGGTCGTGCCTTTCGATGTTTGAAGAGTCCAAGTCACGCATGCTCTTGCTTAAGATTCAACATTTGACCATGAAAGCTCTTAGGTCCACTCATCCTCCAAACCCAACACACAGACGAGATTACTAATTTTTTCTATTCGACATGTCAGTGCTACCATTATCATGAAAAATGGTTGTCATTCGTTTATGTTTCTCACTACATTTTATTGTTTTGTGCGTCTGCATTCCACCTCAGTCGCTAGTTACCTACAAAAATTTTGACAATTCTTGCATGGTTTCGAATGCCTATGCTACCTAGCCAGGCAAAGTCCCTTGCAAAGCCTCCATGGTTGTCTATCCTTCTACAGAAGAAGAGATTTTACATGCAGTGGCCAACAATGCAAGGAAGAAACTATGGATGAAGGTGGTCATCGACTTTTCGCACACAATTCCCAAGTTAGCCTGCCCTAGTTTAGGAGTTGGTACTAGGATTCTTATCAGTACCCAAAATTACAAGAATAGAATCATATTGGATAAATCCACCACGACCATCACTATAGACAATGGTGTCGGCCTGAGATACCTCCTCAACATGATGGCTGCATCAAGTTTGCCTCTGGAGGCAACGCACTATTGGGACAATCTCATCTTGGGCGAGTTGTTGAGCACAGGTTCATAATACACACATGCACATTGTTCATCGACTCAACAAGAGTAGCACAATGGACATTGGACACAAGCCGGTGGAAACATTTGACCAAAATCATGCACCGATGACCGTACCAAATTGGAAAATGATGAATTATTCGTTGTACCGAACTGAATTAATGAATTTATGAATTCGTTTTGCTAGTACAGCTGAACTTGGTAGCTATGGTTTCCACTACCCCCTAAAAAGGGCTTCTTTCAGATATCCTTTCTCAAGTCCTATATTTTCACAGATTATATGTATTATTCTTTCTGCCAATCTCTTCACCTCCTCACTAAATTCTTTCATCATATCTCTACAATATCCAACATATCTCTAACTAGCACAACCACATTTACCAATGTGGTCGATATACACCAATATGTATATTTAAAACACATCTACAACCATATTTATCAAATGTAGTTGATATGCATCAATAGGCTTATATCCACCACCCACCACATTAATAATTGTTACGTATATTTTGTTAAAGGCTAACTATTTCTTATTATTAATAACTATATAAATAATAATAGTCATATTATTTTTATTTATATAATTATATTTAGTATAATTAATATAATATTAATTATTACATAAAATATTGCTAATATATTAATAATTATATTTAAAACTATAATATAAGTCATATATAAAATAATAAAAACATTGGGTATTATTAATAATATATATTTATCTCTCACCATTATGTTAGCATCAATAATTATTATATATTTAATATATTAACGTGGAGTATTTTAATAATATTAACTAATATATAGACTATATATTAAATTAAAATATACTATATATTATATATATATATATATATATATATATATATATATAGATATATAATTTATATAAATATAATATAGCATTTTATATATAATATAATACCTAAAAATATCAAATTTAAACCTTAGGGTTTAGTATTATAAACTTTAGGGTTTAAACCCTCATATATTATACTTTAGGTTTTATTAATTTTTAGAGTTTATCAATACCTTTTAAATATTGATCCAAAAATATTAATAACCTTAGGAATTGATATCTTAAATGCATCCTCCCGATCAGGATGCGAGAGGGTGCCAGAGGCAACAGGCCTTGAGGTGACATGGTTAGTACCAGGACGTTAATTACCATCATCCCCCACATGCTCAAGGCAGGGGGTGCGGTGTCCTTAGCAATGAATGCATGGGCAGTGGGCTAGCAAGGTGGTAGAGGGAGGAATAAGGAAGCGTGGTGGAGATGGGAATGGCATTCGACATGTTGGGCAAGAGGAATTCGCAGTGGAGAAGGAAGATAGTTCAGAGCGGAAGAGAGTTGGTGGAACCTTGTCTGTGGATTAGCGATGACTTGTTGGTATGTAGTCCGGTCTCACTCCTGTATAATTTATATGATCTGGTTGGGGTTTTGTGGCAATTACATGTGCTGGTGGGGGTTCTGTTGGGGGGAAGGGAGAGGCAAGAGGTCATCCTAATGGGGATTTACACTGTTAGGGAGAAACAATGGGAGGAAAGGGGGCGTCATGGACCGGTGCTACGTTTTATTTATACTGCTCTTAAGCCAAAGTCTTGGCCACGACATGTATAGCTATGGGTCGAGCCAATATACAGGTCCCTACTTGTTTGCTCAGACCTGGGGTATCGGGGATAATGGGCATGTCATGTCTGGGGGGTTGAGTGGTGCTGAGAGAGGTAAGAAAGAGTTTCGGGCAGGGGGTTGGGACATTAGAAATGTTAGTAATTCGCTGAGAAAACCCTGGCATCTGCATATGCATGGTTAGGGACACTACGTGGCATAAGGGGCAAAGGGGTAAGCACAACCTTGGCAAGCAACTGCTAGCTGAAGGAGGGGCATGCAGGCATGACAACGATTGCAAAGCTAGGCTCTAGATGGGCCTGAAGGCCTAGATCCAGCTACAGGGGGAATACAAACAACTTAACCATGACAAGGGGGAGGGGAACAGTGACATTCTTGGGGAGTTGTGCCTGAAACCCAATTCCCCTCGCCACTTGTGGGAACAAGGAAATCTTAACCCGCCATAAGCCAAGCATGGCAGAGAAGTAAGGCATGAGCGGTCGTGTTGGGATGATATGAATGGAATGATGAATCTAACAATGTTTGACTGTCCACAGGGCATCAAGGAATAGGGCATGGCTCCAACAAAAAGAGAACGTGGTCATGGTAGTAGGAGCATGGCCACCTGGGCATCCAAGAGACTGAGCATGATGGAAGGCCGTAGGGGCTGCAAGCCCGATGAGCACCTCATTGCAGAGACAGTCGCGGCTTATAAGGATGAAACGGATGAAGGTATCCGTAAGCTGATTGATCACTAGGAAGTTAAGATAAAATAGGAAAGGGTACCAAATGAGGAGATAGAACACTAGAGGTCGATGGTTTCAGACCCAGGTAATACACAAGGAAGAATTATGCAATTCAAACACACCCTGTACTTGTACTTCTTGATGAAAAGTCTACTTGGTAAAGCGATGAAACAAATTTCTGTGGGGATGGAAGTCACACTGCTGAGCCTACCCAGTTATAAAAAAGACATTGAGAAAATCCTATTTCAACTACACAAACAAGACATCATGATGGATCATATTGACCATCACATCCCCTACATCGTGGAGCTGTATGGAATGCCACAGTTAATTAATGAAGATCCTACATCTGTAGCCTTAGACTCTGAGGAGTAGAATGTCAATAAAGATTAGCTTCATTATGGTTAGTTTTTGTTTATGCGGGTATCTTCTAAATTTTTTGTTGTTTATGTCACTTTTTATAGTTATATAGTATATGGACATAAGACTAAGACTTACATAGCCTTGCCAGAATGACTGAAGCAATTTTGTTTTTGGATGGCGTATAATGCTGACTAGTGGCAAACAGACTCAGTTTCCCCTTGGGGTGAGTTGAGGCCACCTAGTAAAACTGTGTGGTGTAAATTTGCCTTATATATATAATAGAAAATGGATGGTCCTACCAAGCTTTACAAATAAAATATTTTAAATGCATCAGATTAAGAAATAGAAGAGATTAAATTAGAAACCTAATAAATCATTAATATTATAAACATAAGTGACAAATAAACCCAAGGGTTGAATATGATAAACCAAATAAATTAGTAGATCTAAGGGATAAATATTTTAAACCTAAAGGGTCAACAAACCGATTCAATCATTATTAAAAACACATGGGGTTAATAAACCATAACAATTAACAATTTAAACCCAAGGGATTAATAAGCCCATGAGATTATTAATATTATAAACCCAAGGGATAAATATTGTAAACCCGAGGGATTAAATTAAAAACCCAAGAAACTATTAATATTATAAACCTAATGGACTAATAAAGCCAAGGGTTTAATATGATAAACACAAGGAATTATTAAACCCAAGGGATAAATATTATAGACCTAAGTGATCAACAAACCCAAGTGATCAATATTAAAAAAGCAAGGGATTTATGCCTTAGAAAACCAAAGGGGGTAGAGTATGTGTGCCCTCGTAGACTTAATAGTGAAATCGTTGCCCAGAGGTGGATTCCTTGTCCCACAAAAAAGGGGGTCTCATACACCAATTTGGTGTGTGGCTTGGTTGTGATCTTAAAATTGGATGATAATAATAATAATAAAATAAGACCATGAATTAATATCGTAAACCTGAGGGATTGATATTTTAAACCCAAAGGATTGATATTTTTAACTTGGGAGATTGATAAACCCAATGGATTATTAATATCTTAAATCCAAGGGATTAATAAACCCTAGGGATTACTAATATTATAAACCCAAACATATTAGTAAATGTGGTTGAAAAACATTGATAAACGTTAATGGTATAAATCTAATATTAATCATGAAATTAATATTCATATTAATAAGTATATAATATAATAATACCAATAATATTAAAAAAGAATGATTATAATAAAATATTATTATTATAACTAATCATAATTATTATTTATACTATAATAATAATTATATTGTTAATAAATTATTATATAATCATTTTAAAATAATATTGTTATTACCATTATTTATTATTATTATTATTATTATTATTATTATTATTTTTTATTGTTAATTAAATTTAATATTATTATTAGTTAATAAATATTAATAATGATTAATTAGTAATTTTATTTAATAATAATTAATATTTATTATTATTATTATTTATTATGATTTTTTAATTTATATTAATTATTATTAATTAAGTAAACCAAAGGGATTTATATCAAACCCAAGGATTAATATTATAAACCTTCTGTATTCAAGCTTCTATGATCCATAATGAATTAAACAAACTCTTTTGGTAGAAATCACATGAGAGAAATTTTTGGCCGACTCGTTTCAAAAACTTATCGATAATATTAGGAATGTGAACTCTTAGATTAATAAACTGAAGGGATTAATATTATAAACCCACATGAATAATAAACCCAAGAGATTAATACTAAAAAATCAAGGGATTATAAACCAAAGGGAATACTACTTTTTTTTTTTGTAAGTCAGAAAGTTGTATTAAAAAAAGATAAAATATTTACATCGAGTCTGCAAAGGCAAACAGGAACCCAAGTAGCACATTACAGCCTTGCAGAGCAAAGGCTTTGGAAGTGAAATGCCATGAAACAAAAAAGCCCACAAGCAAGTTTGACAAAAAGTTGGAGAGCTCACCACGCAGGGCGGCTGTTTTAAGATCATAGGTATAGCATTTAATAGCTGACAAAAAAGGCAGTTTAAACTGAAGCATTTACCAGGCCGAGACAAAAAGACCCGAAATCGGCACATAGATCCGAAATCGACCATGGACCCGAGAACTACCATAGACCCGAAATCGACACATGACATAAGAGGACATAAAACAAACCAGAGGAAAGCCGAAGCAGCCAAAACTGAGCCACGAGAACCCGGGGTCTAAGGGAATCTGCTCGGACGCGGGAAGCCACCCAGCCTGCTGGTGATGTCCAGACCCACATCGAGGAAATGCTTGTCCATTTTGTCTTGCAGATCCTGCATGGACTGGAAGTTCTGGGCTTCCTTCAGCTTTTGCTCCTGTACCACAGGGTCCGGGCTAATAGTTTGCCTGAGCAGCCTGATGAGCAGGGTGATCTTCTTATTAACAATCTCCACCCCTTCCTGAACGGCCGAGATTCTGCGGTCCAAAGATTCTTGGCTAGCAGAGGGATTACCAGGTTGACCGCCCGGGGCAGGGTGCTCCTTCTCAATGTTCTGCTTATCGGCTTTCGTCATGTCCAGGACTTTCGCCAGGAGAGTTTTCATCCACCAACTTTCCACCTTAGTTCGCATGAACTGGGTAGCTCTTTTAGCTAGTGTGCCCGGGTCACAAATCCAATCAACCTCATCTGCTGCCGCTCCCTCCTGCTTGGTACCTTCTTCCTGCTTGACTTTGGCCTCTAACTCAACAATTTTTCGTTTGCTTCTTGTTGAGGCTCTAGTAACATAAATGTTCTGCGCATTACGCAGATCCTGGTTAGCCCCCACACATCTACAGCTGGACGCATCCATTCTGATCTTACGCTACCTATTACGGCACAGCCTTTCCTGAGCTTGCTTATTGTTGGTGCTGGCAGAACTAAGGGTAGAGGTGGTGGAATCTACGTTCGACCTCCTAGTTAAATAGCTTGGAGCCATGGAAATCTCTCGAAAGTGGCTTTCCATAGGGGCGAGAGAAGTGGTACTATTGCAATTAATATTGAAGGTGTTCACACGATTCTCATAATCTTTTCCTGCAGGCACATAAGAATTTCTGATTGCCTTTCTCTTAAGCTCGAAGTGCTTGTCCTTTCTTCTCAAACGGTTCTTGCGGATAACCTCGGGGCATGATCTCTGTTGATGGTTCCCATGCATGGTTCTGCCCCACACTGATAGCCGCTGCTTCTTCTGTCCAATCCTTCCGTAGGTGTGATGGAATACCTGTTTATTGCTCCCGTTTTCAGTTTGTCGGAGCCAGTGAAAAGGACCATTACTGGTTAGGCTCGGTCGTTGTTGGTCACGTCTTGTTGCGCCAGCTGTATACATCGGGCTTTCAAATTCGGACAGTTCACCTCCTCCCAACAGCTATCCCATCCGCTTCCCTGACTGTCTACTCCACAGTTCGCCAGGTAATCCGCCACCCTGTTTTCTCGATGTCGGATCGCCTGGAAGACAAGACCCTGCATGTCGTCCATGAGTTCTGCAATGCTCTCAGTGACTTTGGATAATCTCCAATGCTTGATGGCCTTGTTAGCTTTGATCCCCCTCTGTAATTTTTGCGCTGTGGTAATGACCAGAGAGGAATCCCCTTCCACAATTAGGTTGTGGAGGCTTCGGGAATGTGCAATTCTAAGGCCTTGTTCCAGGGCCGCAAATTCCATTTTGTTGTTAGTGCTTTCTCCAAGCGCTCTGTAGTAGATATGCAGTATGTCTCCCTGCTGATTATGAATAACACCTCCAATTCCAGCCAAACCAGGGTTGTCGCGTGACGCCCCATCAAAATTCAATTTGAGACCTCCAACCGGTGGGCATTGCCAAGTATCGCTTAATGAGGGTGGTGGAGTTCTGTATTGCGGAGCAGAGTGATTGACAGTTCCCTCCAGCCGGAAACTTTTTAAAATTCGTAAGTCCAGTGCTGTAGGCTTTTCATTGCTTTCCGTTATGCATTTGGTTTGAATTAATTGTTGTATGTTGGTTATTATGCTATCTTTTGAGAAATTGATGTTCCTGAATTCGTCTTGGAAAATTCTTCGGTTGCGCTCCTTCCATATAGACCAAAGTAGAAATCCTGGTGCCGATTTCCAGATGCTATTGACTCTTTGTGTTCCCGAAAAGTCAGTTCGCCAATTCAGAATAGTGTTGTGAATTGAATCTATTTGCCGGTCTGAGCTGTTGAGGATCCCTTCCATCCAGCACCATAATTGCGATGCCCATTCGCAGGTGTTGAGAATATGGTTCAACGATTCCAGTTCTTCAAGACACATAGGGCACCGAGAGGGTCCCTCAAAGGCTTTCTTGCAAAGATTGTCCCAGGTAAGGGTCTTATTTCTCATCATGAGCCATAGGAAAGTTCTGATTTTGGGCCATAGAAGATTATCCCAAACTTTGCTACTCCAGGGTAGGATCTCTCCCTGTTCATTCTTTTCTAAAATGTTTCTGGCTTCTTTCAGTGAGAAATTGCCATTTCCCTTGAGACCCCACCTGAGTTTGTCATCCACTTCCGTTTTTCTGATCTTTCATTTTAGGATGCGCTCATTAAAATGTTGAACTGTGTGATTGTTGGCCTCTGTATTCTCATGGTTAAAGTTAATCCAGTCCCTCCAATTTTCGTTTGTGCTGTGCTAATGCTAGTATTGGTTAACTTTGTATCTGCCCCAGGCTTGATAGGTTTGCTTTATATTTAGTAATTTTGGAGAGTCGAGTTTGGGTAGTTGTTGCCAAGCGTCCTCCCAGAACAGAGCTAGCCTGCCGTTACGAATTTCCCAAAAGCTGTTATCCTGAACAAGATTTTTGTTTCGCTTGGCATGATTCCATATGGGTGAGCCTTCCGGGGTTTCCTGCAGTCTGATGAGTTCCTAAGTGTCACAATCCGGAACATATTTTTCTTTCCAATGCTTGGCCCAAGGTAAGGTAGGGTTTTCAATCCATCTCCACCATAATTTAGCTCCACAAGTTCGGTTGAAAACCTCTGGATCAACTAGATTCAACCCCCCCTAGATTTTGACATGCAGAGTTTGTTCCAGGCAACAAGAGCCCACTTTTTCTTCTCACCATTACCGCTCCAAAGGAATGAACGCTAGATATTTCTTATTTGTTGCAGAATGCATTTGGGAGCAGGGAGCAATGAGAAAAGATAATGCGGAATGGCTTGAAGGATGGCTTTGGTTAGGACTAGACGACCTGCTAAATTTAGATCTATGTTCATCCAATGTGAACATTTTTTCTTCAGGTTGGCGAGAATTTTCTCCCAATGCTCTTTTTTCCAGGGTTTTAGAGTCAGAGGAGCCCCTAAGTATTTCAAAGGTAGGGAACCAATCCTAAAACCTAAAAGCTGGGCTAGGTTGTAAGCAACCGCCTCCTTCACTGTGGGAGTGCCATGTAACATAGTATCGTCGACAAAATGCTGGTGCGTGGTAGCTGGAAGCGATCTTATGGGCTGAAGACCGCGAATTTCACCTTCCGCTTTCTTCTTAGCTATGGTGCGACTGAGGCCTTCCATTAGGATAATGAACAGAAAAGGGGATAAGGGATCTCCTTGCCTGATACCTCTGGAAGGAGCGAAGGGAGAAGAGGGAGCTCCGTTGACAAGGATGGAATACCTTGGAGATTTGATTAGAGCCATGATCGACTTAATCCAAGTATTGCAAAAGCCAAACGCTTTTAGAACTGCTTCGAGGTACTTCCAGCTGACTTTGTCATAGGCCTTTGAGAGATCCAATTGCATGAGCATGCCTGCCTCTTTCCTTGAATGAAGGGAGTGAATCATCTCCTGAGCTAAAAGGATATTGTCGAAAATTTGTCTGCCCTCCACATATCCCGATTGCTCTTCAGAGATAATGCCTGGGAGAATCTTTTTCAATCTACTGGCTATCACTTTAGATATAATCTTGTATATGACATTACATAAGGCAATAGGTCTGAATTTGTCAGGGGTTTTGGCTTCTTCAACTTTAGGTATGAGTGCAAGAAAGGTAGAGTTGAGGGATTTGAGAATAGTTCCCGATCGTCTGGAATCTTCCACCACCTCCCACACATCCTATTTGACAATACTCCAGCAGGCTTTATAGAAATTAATGGTGAACCCATCTGGCCCTGGAGCCTTATCATTAGGCATGCTTCTGATAGCTTCCTTTATTTCCTCCATGGAAATTTCCCTACACAGGGCCCAGTTCTAGTTTGCGGTTATAGTCTTCAGGATGGCTGCAGTTAGTTCCTTGATGGCTTTCTCTCTGTTTATGTGAGGTTCCTGAGCAATCGATTTGAAATGATCCGAGAGCAGTGCAGATATTTCATTGTGGTTTTTTAGGATTTCCCCTGTATCGTTTTTCAGTTCTATAATTCTATTGCTACTTCTGCGGTCTAGCATCGATCTGTGGAAGAATTTGGTGTTCAGCTCTCCTTCTTTTAACCACTGAATCCTTGATTTCTGTCTCCATAGGGTTTCTTCTTGAGAACAGCGATTGTGCCATTACTGCGAGAGAATTTTTTCCTGCTCCAGAGCCTCAGCACTGAGGTTTCCTGCTGCGCCTTCTCTGTGGATCTGTTCCAGTTTATTCTCGAGAATTATCTTCTCCTGTAAGATGTTACCAAAGACAGTTTTGTTCCATTCTTTTATTTGTAGTTTGGTCATTTTTAACTTCTTTTGGAGATTGAACATTCTAGATCCACTGTGCTCCAAAGGTTCCGACCACCATTTCTTTACCATTTCCTGGAAGTTGGGGTGGTCTAACTAGAACTTTTCAAACCGAAAAGGTTTATTCCTAGGGGTGCTTGAAACTTCAACAATGAGCGAGATTGGCCAGTGATCCGATCCCCCACTGGGAAGGATGTCTGATTCAACTGTGGTGCCATCCATTATGATGCTTTCTGAGATTAAGAATCTATCCAGGCGGGAAGCTATTAGCTTGTCACCTCCCCTTTGATTGTTCCAAGTGAAGGAACCAGTTTTGGGGTAGATATCAACAAGTTTGGCGGTCTCAATGAAGGAGGCGAAGGCTTCTGCATCTCTGTTTAGTTTTCTTAGACCTCCTTTTTTTTCCAACAGGGTTGTTATCATGTTGAAATCACCCCCCAAAATGCACTTTGAATTTGGATATCTTCTAATAATTTTATAAAGAGCTTCTAAAAAAGATAACTTATCTTCTAGCTTCTGAGGACTATAAATGTTGACACAGAGGAAGGAACTAGAGTTACCTATGGGTTGGAATACGGTCGCCATGAAGTGCATGTTGGCTTCCGCCGAAAGCATCTGGATTTCCCTTGAATCCCAGAGGGTGGCAAGGCCTCCTTCTCTTCCTTGACTTTCATTTTCTAGGACTTCCATGTGATCTCCGAGTTTTCTGCATAGATTGGTGATGTTGGGGCTGCTGCATTTTGTTTCTTGTAAAAACATGATTTCTGGTTTATGACATTGGATCTTCCGTTTTAAAATCTTGTATTTCGCCTGGCTGTTGAGCCCTCTGGCATTCCACGAGATTATCTTCATAGAAAACTGATTTTTATTGGAAGAAATCGAAGGCGGTGAGTGCCTTCATTTTCCCTAAGTTTAACATGATCATGCCTAACTCTTGTAGTGCTTCCCCACTTGTTTTCCGACCTCTTCTCTTCTTTTGTTTGGAACTGGATGTTTTCCATAGGGGGCTTTTTGAATGTGAATTGTTGCCTTTCGCCGCACCTAGCTTCCTGTTCTGCCTTTCCAATAATGCTCTTTGCCTTGCTATGAAGAGGTCATTAACTATTCTGAGTTCTTCCTCCGACGCGTTTTCTATCCCTTTGGCTTTCCAGTTTTCAGCCATTGCTGGTAGGTTCAGAACTTCTCTTGCTAGCGCATTCCTCCCAGTCTTGTTCTTCGCTGCCGCCATCACTGGTTAACATATCCATTTCTTCCTCCGTATCCTCTGTTCTCTCCTGCATTTGAACCTCATTGTTAAAGTTCTCTGCATGCGTATCCTTCTCTGTGGGTGTTTCTTTTTCTCTGTTTTCTGCTCCTAAAGTTGGAGCTTTGTGCTTTTCTTCTGAGTCAGTTTCCGGGTCTAGGAGCACAAACGGGTTGTTGTGGATATTTCTTTCCCCGTTTCCTCTGATATTCTTTCATCTATTTGCTCTGTGTTTGGATTTTGGTTTGAGGAAAACTTCTGTGTCTTTGTGGGCTTGAACTGAATCGATTTCTTGCTCCTTCTTGATCTTTGGGCAATCCCTTAACAGATGCCCATGTTCATGGCATTTTCGGCAGTGAAAGGGAATCTGCTCATAGTCTATATCCTGAAAGTATTCCTCGTCCCTGTATTCCAGCCAAAGTCCTTCGTGCAGTGCTCCGGAGACATCCATTTCAATGTAAATCCGGGCATAAGAAGTATATCTTTTCTGGAGAGTTGCTTCAGAGGCTTTGATGAAAGTACCCAACTTGTCACCAATTTGTTTCAGTGCAGTCAGACCCCAGTAGTCTATTGGAAGAGAGAATAAGCGAATCCAGACTGGGACTTGGGTGAAGGATTCCTTCTCCGGGGAAAAGTTCGGCTTCCAGGGTCTCAAATACAATCCTGCTGAAGCCATGAAATACAGGCCACCTTCAAAAATTCGATCCTTGTCTTCGAGGTTGGCGAAGACCACAGTGAAGAAGCCTTTGGCTCCTAGGTGAAGTTGAACATCTCCTCGAGGTTTCCAATGCAGTTTTATCCAGTGACACAGAGCTTTTTCCGACGGCCAAATACCCATGAACTTGCATATGATAGCACGTTCCACCATGTGCTCCCTATAAGCTTGAATTTCTGGGTCCGTAATAACTACCCATAAGCTTTTGGTCTTTTCCGATTTGCAGGCTCCACTGCTTGAAGAGATAGTGTTGGGGTTTGAACTAGGTTCCCCCTCCTTTTCCGGCCTGCCTTTTCCGTTCTCTGTTTGCTTCCTTTCATCCTGCCCTTGTCATTTTTTGTTTTATGAGGAATTAATTATTACAGGAGTTTTGTCTTTAGCTCCTGTCAGGTTATCAGTTTCTGGGCCTGTGCCCTGCGTTGCTTCTTTTGTCTTGTCAGTGTTCCCTTGAGATTGAACCCTGTCTCCACTGCCAGGTTGATTGTTGTTGTCCAGCCCTGCAATTCCGACCCCTTCCTTTTTATCATTTTTCTGTTTCTGTAGGACTATCTGCTTGAAAGTAGGGGCCCCACTGGACCCCTCCGCCTCCATGCTACTGGTCAGCCCTTGACCCTGTCGAAGCAGGGCTTCGAGGCGTGAGAAGACGGCCTCCAGACTCGCGAGAATCTCGGTTTCTTACCAGAATCACCCGCGAGAGAAACACAGATTCCAGCATAAGCTCAAGTCAACGACTGCAGAGAGAGCCGCGGCCAGAACTAAACCTAGAAAGATCTGTTAAACCCTAGCTATCACCATGAGAGCCCTGGTTTTTTTCTCCCTCGGAACTTTAACCAAACGGAATACTATTACACCCAAGGGATTAATATTATAAACCCAAGGTATATGAGTCATAAGATAAATATTGTAAACCCTAGAATTATCATGGTTGACCATGGTTGATTTTCATACTGAGACAATATTTGTAACAATACGATATTGCATCATGGTTAACCATGATTGATTTCATATGGAGACAATCTTTGTCACAATGCAATGTTGGACCATGGTTGATTTTCATATTGAGAAAATATTTGTCACAATGTGATGTTGGACCATAGTTGACCATGATTATAAACCAAGGGGATTTATATTATACCCAAGGATTAATATTATAAACCTTAGGAGTAAGAACCCTTAGAATAGTAAACCCAAAAGATTGATATTATAAACCAAAAGGAATAATAAACAAAAGGGATTAATATTAAAAACTCAAGGGATAAATATTATAAAACCGGGATATATAAACCGTAAGAAAAATATTATAAAACATGAAATAAACATGGTTGACCATTGTTTACCATGCTTCATTTTCATATTGAGACTATCTTTGTCACAATACGACATTGGACCATGGTTGATTTTCATATTGAGACAATCTTTGTTATAATGTGACATTGGACCGTGGTTTATAAACCAAGAGATTAATTTTACAAACCCAAAGGATCAATAAACCCAAGGGATTAATAAACCCTTTGGATCAATATTATAAACCCTTGGGATTATTAATATTACAAACCTTAGGATTAATATTAAACCCTAGGAATATAAACACTAATATTAATATTGTAAAACGAAGGTATTATAAAACTAAGGGGATTAATATTATACACCCAAGTAATTAAAAACCTTAGGATTAATATTGAACCCTTGGATTAATATTATAAACCCTAAGATTAATATATAAAACCAAAGATAAGTATTATTATAAACTCAAGGAATTAATAAATCTAATGGATTATTGATATTATAAACCCAATGGATTATAAAACCTAGGATTAATATTATAAACCCTAATATATTATTATAAATATAAAACACTAGGATTAATATTTTAAACCCTAGGATTAATGTTTTAACCCTAAGATTAATATATCAAAGCCAAGGTTAATATTATAAACCCTAATATATTATTATACATATTATGGATTAATATTATAAATCTAAGAACTATTGGAATATAAACTAAATGGATTAATAATTGTAAGGGACTATTGATATTATAAACTTAAGCGATTAATAAACCCAAAGGATTAATATTATAAACCCAACAAATAATAAATCCAAGTCAATAATAATAAACCCTAATATTTGTATTATAAATCCAAGTGATTATAAACCCTAAACCCAATATTATAAACCAAAATAAACCCTAAATCATAAAGCTCACATTATAAACGAGAATATTAAACCCTAATTTATTCATGTCACAATGTGACATTGAATAAATTGCAACATAATGTATGATTGTCACATTGCTTATCACATTGCAACGATGCTTATCAAACTACGATGTCAGATACATTTCGGTACCATTATAATGTCACAATATTAAACCCTAATATTAAACCAAATATTATCAAATTAAAAATTATAAACTCTAAGATTAATACTAGAACCCTATGATTAATATTGCAATTCCTATGATAAATATTATAAATTGTAGGACAAATATTATAAATGTTAAGACTAATATTATAAAACCTTTCATTAATATTATAAATCCTAATATTATAAAATCAAATATTAAATCCTAATATCAAACCCAATATTGTAAGCCCCAAGGGATTAATATTAAAAACTATGATTATAAACCATAAATCCCAAAATCAATATTATAAACAAAAATATTAAACCTTAATTTATTCAATGTTGCATTGTCACATTAAATAAATTACAATGTAATGTATCATTGTGACAATGATTATCACATTGCTTTTCGTATTGCAATGATGCTTGTCAGACTGCAACACTGGATAGATTTATGTACCATTGTCACAATATCAAACCCTAATAATATTAAACCATAAGATTTATATTATAAACCCTGAGATTAATATTAAAAATCCTACGATTAAAAACATTAAGATTATAAACCCTAAATCCAATATTATAAACCAGAATAGACCCTAAACCCTAAACCCAATATGATAAATTGGAAACCATAATTTATTCAATGTTGCAATGCGACATTGAATAAATTGAAATGTAATGTGTCATTGTGACAATGATTGTCATGTTGCTTATCGCATTGTGATGATGCTTATCACAAACAATGTTGTTTGTCACACTGCGACGTTGCTTGTCCCATGGTTGACCATAGTTGATCATGGTTGAACATGGTTGATCATGGTTGACATTGATTGATGATAATTGACCATGATTCACCACATCCAACCATGTTTGAGCATATTCAACTATATTAGAGCATGGAATGTTCTAGGATTGCTTTGGTTGATCAAACATGACCATGGTTGATCAAGGTTTACAATATTCAACCAAAAAGACCTTGATAATGGTTTACCATAGTTGTGAATAGTTGACCAATGATGACCACAATATTGTGATGATGGTTACGACTATGATTGACCAAAGGTGACCATGATTGACATATCTTTCCCATGCTTGAACATGATTGGTCATGGACACAAGGGCTTATAAATCCTAGGATTAATATTATAAGCAATATGATTATAAACCCTAAACCAAATATTATAAACCAAAATAAATCATAAAACCTAAAACTAATATTATAGACTTGAATATTAAACCCAATTTATTTAATGTCACAATATGCCATTGAGTAAATTGTAGTGTAATTTGTCATTGTGACAATATTTGTCACAATGCTTATCACATTGTGACGATGATTGTGAAACTGTGATCTTGGATATATTTTTGTACCATTCCAATTTAACAATATTAAGCCCTAATAATATTAAACCATAAAATTTGTATTATAAATATAAGAGATTATAAACCCTAAATCCCAAACTAAATATTATAAACGACAATATTAGACAATAATTTATTCAATGTTTCAATGTGACATTCAATAAATTGAAATGTAATGTATCATTGTGACAATGATTTTCATGTTCTTTGTCACATTGCGAAGATTCTTGTCACACGACAATGTTGCTTGTCACACTATGACATTGCTTGTCCCATGGTTGACCATGGTTGATCAAGGCTTACCATATTCAACCACATAGAACTTAATCATGGTTGACCATGGTTGTGACTATGGTTGACCAAAGATGACCACAAGATTGTGACCATGGCTACAACTATGATTGACCAGATATGATCATGATTATCCTAGCTTTCCCATGGTTGAACATGATTTGTCATGGATGGAAGGAATTATAACCCTGGGATTAATATTATAAACACTATCATTATAAACCCTAAACCAAATATTATAAATCAAAATAAACCCTAAAGCCTAAAACTAATATTATATACTTGAATATTAAACCCAATTTATTTAATTTCATAATGTGACATTGATTAATTACAATGGAATGTGTCATTGTGAAAATGATTGTCACAATGCTTGTCACATTGCGACGATACTTGTCAAACTGTGATGTTGGATAGATTTTTGTATGATTCCAATGTAACAATATTAAACCCTAATAATATTAAACCATAAAATTTGTATTATAAATATAAGAGATTATAAGCCCTAGGATTAATATTATAAACCGTATGATTATAAACATTAATATTATAAACCCTAAATCCCAAACTAAATATTATAAATGAAATTATTAAACCATAATTTATTCAATATCGCAATGTGACATTGAATAAATTGCAATGTAATGTATCATTGTGATAATGATTGTCATGTTGCTTGATGCTTGTTACACGGCAACATTGGTTGTCACACTGTGATGTTGCTCGTCCCATGGTTGACCACAGTTGATCATGGTTGAACATGGTTGATCATGGTTGACATTGATCAAGACTATACTTGACCATGACTAACCATATCCAACCATGGTTGACCATATTCAACAAAGGTAGAGCTTGGAATGTTCAAGGTTTTTCTTGGTTGACCAAGGATGACCATGGTTATGACTATCATTGACCAAATATGACCACAAGATTGTGACCATGGTTGTGACTATGGTTGTCCAAAGATGACCATGAATGATCATATTTGACCAAGGTTTTCCATGGTTGAACATGATTGGACATGGTTTGATATTTTTGTGCATGGTCGACCATAATTTTCTATGATAGAATATGGGTGTCCATTTTTACAATGGTTGAGCACGTTCAACCATATAGAGCTTGGTTTACAATGTTTGACCATTAGGGATGTATAAAACAATAGGTTTCGTTGGTTGAAAGGGATCATCATGGTCGACCAAGGTTAACCATGGTTGACTATAGCTGACAAAAATTGTATATCATTGAGCATGAGCGACAATGATATTAAAAATGTTAATGTTAATATCATTAATATTATCATAATTTTTTAAATATCATAATTAATATTAATATAAAATCTATTTATATCAACCATGTTAATGTATTTAATAACACTGATATTGTTAATTAAATATTATTAATATTAATATTATATTTAAATATTATTAATAATATTAATGTTATTAGGTTAATAACATCAAATGCTAACAATTTTAAAAATTTATTATGATTAATAATATATTTTCTTAGACAAATAATATTAATGATATTATTAATAATATAATTTTTAATATTAATTTGAATGTAACAACAACAACAAATGACAATATATATATCAATATTAATGTTTTAAATGATTAATATTAATGTTATATAATAATTTATATTAATATTAATAATATATAAATATGATCATGATTGATCATAGTTGACCTAGGCTTGCAATGGTTGAACATGATTGGCAATGGTTTGATATATTTCAGCATGTTGATCATACTTTTCTATGATAGAATATGTTTGTCCAATTTTACAATGTTTGACAACATTCAATCATAGAGAGTTTGGTGACCATGTTTGTCCATTCTAACCTTGGTTGATCCTAATTGGACAATATAGTTACAACTAATAATATCATTATTAGTACATAATTCTTAGATTTAAAATTTTATTAATAATTATTACATAGTAAATATTATTAATATTATTTATTAAAACTAATGTTAATTCTACTTATATTGACAATAACTACTTCTACTGACAATGTTAATGTGTTTAATAATATTGATATTATTAATTGAATCTTATAATAGTAATTAATTTATTATTTTTAAATATTATTAATTTTTATGTTAAGGTAATAATATTAATACTAATAATTTTTAAAAATAAAGATTAATTAATAATATTTTTAGACATTTATCAATATTATATAATATTATGATATTATTATAATTATTAATGAACATTTAAATATAACATATACATTTATTGTTAATTATATTTATAATTAAGTTATAATAATAATTTTATTAATAAACTAATGTTAAATGATTAATATAATAAAAATTAGAATCGTCCATAATTTGTTTTTGAAACCGCAACATAATCATTGTCGACGTGTTCGACCAACCAGTTGCTACAGATCAAGCTTGGTTTCCTGACGATGACCACCATGATTGGTTCGAAACGCGCGACAAAGATTATCTGATTTTGCCGAAATTCTCACAAACAAATTTAATATTAATGTTATATAATTAATTAATATTAATAATATTTTAATGTTTAAAATACTACTATATTTAATGTATATTATGAATTTCCAAGATAACTTTATACTAAATATATATTATTATTAACTTTAATATTTAATTATTTAAAAAATTGATATTAATCTTAATAATCTTATTGTATCATCTTTAATATTAAACCATTGTTTACCAAATGCATTTATTACATAAATTAATGTTTTATCATTAAAATAACTTATTTATAAATTAAATTAAAAATCATTAACACTAATCTTAATTTGCAAAATTATTATAAGAAACTATTACACTAAGTTATGGCATTTCCAACTCATTCAAACTCAATTTTAAAAATATTTATAAAGTTTGTCTGAACTTGAATTGCTACTAGGAACAATGCCATATTGTAACCATGATAACTAGTTACAAATTTGATTTTTTCGTTGTTGTGAAAAACAAGAACATTATTTATTAGAGTCAGTGTAAAATAATGGTTTTTCTTTGCTAGCGTTGTATTATCGCAAATATATAACCTTCAGACCTCAAGCAGGGATAGTAGAGCCAATTCAATGGCTTGGGTGTCACACCATGAATATTTCTGATGTTCAAAATTTCAGAGTGGTTAATATCATTTCTAATGATGGTTGAGGTGCCCTTAGATGCAACCTTAGATTCATGGCCAGTCACTTTATACATTGTTATATTATGCCCCATCTCAATCTATTCATATTTGAAGCCATATTTGAACAAAATTGGTAATTTTGAAGACGTACAAATTCATGAGTTTTGTTCATTGAAAAAACTGAAACATTTTACAAGTTTTTTTTATAATCATGAAACATGAAAACCAATTTGAACTCTCCTAAAACTTTACTAATGTTGGGCCTAAAAGATGAACTATTAAGACATGTAAGGGCCACTTTGGCAAGGACAATGATTGATTTCATATGATACTTTCATTCCATCTTCCTATCTATAATTTCCAGGGTTTTCATTGATCCCCACATAATCTATCACTTGCATATTTAATTATTTGTAAAAATGCACAGCAAAACATAAATTATGTAGTTAATTAGGATGATCATACATAAATTTTAGATGATTGTTTAAAAATAAAATCTTTACCCACATTGAGAGCAATCTTTCCTCATTGGGTAGATCCTTATCGAAGGAATTTCTCCCACATATGATTTCTAATAAAAACACTCCAAAACTATATACATCATTCTTCTAAGTCACAAGACTAATGGAAATATACCTATGAAAACATATCCAAGTATAAATGGAATTATCGCTGCAATTTTTTCAACTGTAAAATGTAAACTAAACCACTGATGTTTTATAACAATCTCAAAAGGCATACACTAAAAAACCCTAAGGGCCACTTTGAAAACAACAATGATCGATTTCATATCATACATTCCTTCCATATTCTTATCTATAATTTCCATGGTTTTCATTGATCCCCACATAATCGCTCAGCTGCAAATTTAATTATTCGTAAAAAAGCACAACAAAAACATAAATTATGTAGTTAACTAGGATGATAATACATAAATTTTGGATGATTAATAAAAAGTAAGATCTTTACCCACATTGAGAGTAATCTTTCCTGAATGGGTTGATCCCTATCGAAGGCGTTTCTCCCACATATGATTTCTAATAAAATCACTCCAAAACTATATACATCATTCTTCTAAGTCAGAAGACTAGTGGAAAGATACCTGTAAAACATCTCCAGGTATAAATGGAATTGCCACTACAAGTTTTTCAATTGTAAAATGTAAACTGAGCTAGTGATGTTTTATAACAATTTCAAAAGTCATACACTAAAAAATCCTACTTTCTATTCAGGTGTGTAGAGTTTCATTTGCGCCCCAATGGATGGATGATGCCTTCTGAGGAAGATATTGTCAACAAATTAACAAATTCCAATTGGGTGACACTTTGATAATCATCTAGAGTTAATCTTCCATGGGCCCTCTATACAACTTCAACAATACAAATAATAAACAATCAGGGAAAATTTTAAGAACCCCCCTAAATTTACATGTATAATAAATGGGCCAATCTCCATGGTATATAGGAAAAATGGAAGGCGATTTTATCAATAATATGATATGTATATATAATTTTTTGGCGAATCTCTCACCAGGCATGGCGAATATTTTACTCAATTATAAATCTTGTGTTTATTGAATACACAAATGAAATCATTGCATTTCT
Organism: Pinus taeda; assembly: GCA_000404065.3. NCBI lineage: Eukaryota > Viridiplantae > Streptophyta > Pinopsida > Pinales > Pinaceae > Pinus > Pinus taeda. The sequence goes on from APFE031380564.1 coordinate 232,440, forward strand.
TTAAAATATCTTTTGAAATCAAAATTACCGAAATTACATATCGATAATCTAGTGGATGTAAGATAAAATTCACCCGTGCCATTCACAGAAAGCATGAGAAAAAACCTAATACTATATATAAAACCAAGAAAAATTCAAATTCATCACTTCTAGGACCTCATAACCACCCTGCCAATACACAAGTATGTTCCTGTTTGCAATTAGAAAAATTACCCAAATTACAATCTGTTTACTCCAGCATATGTTGGAAAGTTATAGAAGGATGACTAGTGCAATCAATCCATTCCTTTTAACCCTGGATTTGTTTCAGTTTAAAACAGAAGTATACAAATATACTTGTCCAATGTCTATGCTTTAACCATTCACCTTAAGATGTTTTTACAATATAATTTCCTAAGTCTATTTAATATCTTCATTATCATAAAAACCAACCTATATCCATCTTAACTCCACATCTACCACTCTTAGGGGGATGAAATCTATTTATCCCTCTGAGCACTTGGTAGACCCCGAATTAAGATGGATCTAAGATGATAGAATTTCCCCTTTAAATAGTCTATGCTCACATGAATACCATGGGTCAATACCATGGGTTGTCATAAACCTGGAGCTTAAAAATTACTATTAGT